>JAPMOQ010025892.1:111067-146494 GCA_026543055.1 Argiope trifasciata
GTGTGTGTGTGTGTGTGTGTGTGTGTGTGTGTGTGTGTGTGTGTGTGCGTGAGCGTGCATGCGTGTGTGTGTGTGTGCGTGCGTGCGTGTGTGTGTGCGTGCGTGCGTGTATGTGTGTGTGAACTGGGATAGCAAAATACTTCTTTGAATAATTTTTAAGGCAAACAAAGCACTGAGATAGTTAAGAAAAAAAATACTCTAGTGTGCTTAGTAATAAATTGAACATAAATATAATTTAAAAATAGAATCATTCTCAAAAATGTAATTACATTATTAAAATGCATAATGATTTATAATATAAATATTATTTGTGCTTAATTTAAAATTACTTAAAATATAATATTAAATATACTCAGTTTATATCAATGCTAATTTTTACACTTTTCTGAAACAACGGCAAAGCTTTAATACATTTAAATACATTTATTTGGGAAAAAAAAACAGTAATTGTATTTGTTACGTAAAATAACAAAGCTAAATAATAATAAAAAATTCCCTCTCAGGTTGAAGGCTATTTCAATTAAAAATAAATTGAATAAAATTTCATAAGTTGCTTGCATTATTTGCATAATGTTTAAAAAAATTACTATATATATATAATTTATAATATAAATTATTTATTCAAGTTGTAATTGCTGTATAAAACATTAAAAAAAATCAAAACATATTTCAAATATAACTCACACAGCAGCTATTATGGCACCACCAACCATAGCAATTACAGTTGCTACAATGGGACAACTTTGGCGTGAACTAGGAAAATATAACAAATCATTAATTATAATATTTAAAGAAGTTTTATACAAATTTATTTTAAAATTTAATATTTTTTTTAATAAAAACAACTTTTTTTAGAATTTATATAAAAATCAAACAGCATTTAAGTATGAAATAAAAACTATAATACTATATTTTAACCTATTTACAAATATCAGAAAGCAAGCTGCACATAATGAACAAAGAACAAAAAAGTTATCATGCAAATATTTTTAAATATATACTTTTTTGGAAAAATAACTACAGTTTTGTAAGCATGGCACATTTACTTAAATAGAATATAAATAGGTATGTTTAGATATTTCATAACAATAAGAAAAGTAAATGTAAAATGCATACTTAAGGATAAAATATTCCCCTATGAGCGTCATCAGAATTGTGAAGCGACGCAAGACAGTAAACATGGGAAGGCTATAAATATATATATATATACATAAATACTATATTTAAGATCTTCAAAATGCATGAGATTTAAAATAGTTTTATTTAAATACCATACATCAAATATTCTAATTAAATATAATATACTGCATATTTATGTACATAATTAGTATTAGATTTGATAACAAATTTAGTTAACCAACATCACAAAATTTATCAGAATTCATAAATTAAAGATGATGATATGAAGCTGTTTTCTGCCTCATATGCAATTTCACTACACTTTTTCCACAATAAATGCCATTCAATATATATGAATTGAGATTCAATTCAAACAGTTGTTAATTAATGTAGTTACAACTGCAAATGATCTCTCATGCATTCATTTTACAGCTCAAGGTGCAATGAATTTTAAGCTGTCCCTATAATTAAATTAATATTAAAATAACATTAAAGTCAGTTTCAATCTGAATCCATCACAGTTTTTAAAAAGTAAAAACTTACAGTTGATAAAGAAGAATTTAATTCAATTTATCAAACAAAAGAAGTTTTTTTTTTTCTTTTTTAATTTAAAGTTGCATGAGCATAGTATAAAAATGTATATCGCTTTATATAAGCATCTAAGATGTATGCTCCTAAAAATACTGAAAAAATTGAAGATTTTGAAAATATATATTAATTTTACATCTTGAAAAAAAAAACATACTCAATATCATTCATCATATAAAAGAAAATGAATTTTTTAATACTATTGACAAAAAACTTTCTCATAAAATAATTCAAGTTCCACAGATATGTCTAACAGAATCCTACATTTAAGATATAAGATAAATATTTTACTTAAGATAATATAAAAATACATTTCAGGATTCAGGATAAATTCATACAAGCAAAATTTATTAATTCTTTAAAAAAAAACAGTTATGATACAGCAAAATATTGACAAGCATCAAAAACTATGACATTAATCTGACAAATTTCCTACAAGATATAACTTATAACATTTCATTAAAAGTGCTCTTTTTTCTATCCTTCAATGTCTATTAATGCATTTCATATAAATTAAATTAAATGCAGATTGATGAATATTTATGCTTCATATTTGTGCATGCATCAATTGAATTTTAATCAAGAATAATATTGACTTCCCCTAAATGGCAAATAATAATTTTTTTTAAAAAAAAGTTGAATGAATAAAATAGATGGGAGGAAATTGCAACTTCTTTTGAAATAAATTAAATTTCTTTTTTAAAGAATATAAATCATGATAAAAATGAATTATCAAAAATCAGATAGGATATGCTTTTAAGCATTTATCAAATACCACAAATAACTTATACTATTGTTTAACATTAATTAGCAATTGCATTCCTATTCTCGTCAACCAGACTACATATTAAAAAACTAGAAATATATATATTTTTAAGTTTCTTCCTTGCTTTTTGAAAAGATTATACATAAAAATTTATATACAACTCTATAAATATTAAACAAATTCAGTATAATCAATGACTTCTATAATGCAGATTTAATTTTGATTATAATTTTCAATTTGCATTTACACCATTATGGACAAGCTTCTTTTTTTCACCATGGAATGAAATAATGGCATGGAATAAGCTGTTTATGGAATCTTTACAATTGAAATGAATAACTACAGGGAATAAAATTAACTCTAAAATAAATTTCTTCTAAATTTCTTTATTGGTATTAACCAACAATTTTTTATCTAAATATGATTTATTCTTAAATTTTAAACTATCAATATATATTCCATTTTTATTTTATTTTAAAAACGATAGCATGAGAAAAAGTTTCATTTTTAAAACAGAGTACTAAATCCTGGAAGTATTTCTTGTCTTCTTAATTTTTTTTACAGCTTATTGACTTTCTGTTATATATTAGTAAAACAATGAAGATACATAGAATTATATAAATCTCTTAACATTTTAAGAGACTGATGTAAAAGAAAGGAATAACAAATTTTATAATTGACATAATATTTAAGTAAATGCTATTAAGTGCAAGTGAAAGTTATTTCCATGAAACTTTCTTGCATATTCTCTAATAAATATACTTATGTATTATTATACTAGCCACCTTTGGTGACCAATAGGCTCACTAATCTTAATGCTCTTTAAAATTGCCAATTAAATACTTTATGTGACTTGTTACTGCCAATAAATAATTTTGTAGCTAGTCTTTTATTAACTACTTCATCAAAATATCTTTAAAGTTCAAATTTTAACAATCATATAATTCAACCATGCACTTATAAAAGTCTTAAGTCTGTAACGTACTAATGCCTCTCTAATTATCTGTCAACTCCCACAAAATTTCAACTTTGAGTTAAAGTGGAAAAACTATTTTTTGCTGCTGTAAAATTTCTCAGATTTGGTACATAATTTAGTTTTACTTTCAAAAGGATTTAAATGATGTGAATAACAATATTTTGTTTATGTATATAAATATGCTTTACAAAATTATGAAATTTTATACAGTTGATTTGTCCTAAGGAATCATATTGTGTGAAATATTCTTGACATTCATCTTTCAAATTAATAAATGAAGGTTTCTGTCCTGCTATCAAACTTGATCAACTTATGAAATTTTAAATGGAATAGACTATATAAATGTTAATTATTTTTAAATCTTAAGCATAGTCTTTGAAATGGTCGATGAAGTGGTTTAAAATTACTCTCCTTTCTTGAACAGTGATATTCAAATATTCATAAATCAGTCAGTTTTAGAGACTGACTTATTTGATTGAAGTTTATCACTTTTTATTTAAAATATTAATGCCTGAAAAATATTTTGTTAAATATGATTCATAGAACCGAGGATCTAGAAAAAAGCTAAATATTCTTTTTTATTAAAACATTTATAGACTCATGTTATAGACTATTATGCAATTATTTACTTCATTTAAATCTCTTATCAGAAGTATTTCTATTATTAAAATTTTACACATTAGGCATTGGGCCTTGAACTGAAGAAATATATATTAAACTATTACTTTCTAAAATAAAGTTGATTATTTAATTAATAATACAATAAAATTCATAAAAACATTTCTTTACATTTTCTTTTTAGAAAAAACATACTGCATATTTATTTCCTTTCATATAGTCATGGGCTGAAAATTACATTTTTATATGTCTAATTTGCAATAATAGTTTATTTATTTTTTTATTTTAGTTTTTGTCAATCTGATAGCAACATAGTGTTAAAAGATTTTTTTTCTTTCATTTATAATGTGACCATGCAGCTTAAATTTTATTTTTATTGTGGAAAAATATAATTAAATTATTTTTTTAATTCATTAAAAACAGAAATTTAATATGTTTATTAAAATATTAGTAACACTATAATGATAATTTTTCATTTTTAATATGACATACAAGTCAATTTTATGCTATAATATTTTCGAAAGTTATGGCAGAAAACAACGAAATTTCACTTAATTTTTAATTGATTCAAATTCTAATTAAAAATTCAAAAAAATCGCCCCCAGGTGCACATTTCTGACCCCCAAAGTATGCATGTGCTAATTTGGTACATGTAGATCTAATGGTCTGGCCGCTTGTAGAGCAACAACACCCACACATTGAGCTTTATTATAACAATAGATTAATGGTATGCCATAGATAAACAATAATTATTAAAGAGCCAATTAGAATGGTAACTTTGAATATTTTGTTTTGGCCATTAATAGTAAGGTTGGGATTAATCAAAAGCAATAGAAAACTGAATATGTATTTTGAATGCCTTTTTCAGATAAATTATTATCAAAATTGGATAAAACTGCAATTGTAGTCACAGAATCATATACCACATTTAATAAATATTTATTTAAGTTATTGTATTTTTGAATTATCATGTCAACATGCTTTTGAAAGCAAACACTGATACAACCAACATTGTTAGATTTTGTTCCAAATTTACATTTAGATTTCAAATTTGCTTACAAAATTTTACATTTAGCCCTCTTTATTTCATAGTTATCTATGTTAAATTCCTTTCAAAAGGCCAGACAGATATACATTCTCTAAATGCTATAGAAATTTGCAAATTTTTGTAAAGAATAAAAACCAAATTTCATCTACCTAACTCAATGCATTTTTGAGTTACATTGTTTGCATAAATAAACAGACACAATTCCAAAAACATGTTTTTTGGACTCAAGGATGTCTGAAACATGGAGATACATCAAAATCAACTATATCAATCAGAGTTATCAGACAATTCACTGCAATACTTCATAATAGAAGAATTTGTTTTCAGGCATGCACATTAAAATATAGATTACTAATTTGATTCAGCTTATAACAATTCTTTTGGCACAATATGTCCAATGAATATCCAGGACCAATAAGCTACCATCTATGATTTAGTATCATTAGAATTACGTATATTATTATGCTCATCTCATTTACAAACAATGTTAAATAATATTACAAATGAGTTTATAATAAAAATATCCAGAAATTTAGATTACATACTTCTGTGTTCAAAAAGTATCCAGAATTTGTAGTAAAAAATAAAAGGCATGAATTCCTTGGTACAAATTTATTGCATATCCTTCAAAGTAATTTCCTTCGGTTATTGTACAATGAACTTTTGCTAATTCTTTTTCCCAATTCTCAAAACATGCCATTAATTACTTTTTCTCCTCACAGTTTGTAATTAATTTTCTTTTATAGAAATAATGGACTCAAAATGCAGAATATAATAAACATAAAGGAGCAATAAGGAAAATTAATAAAAAGGGGCAACCATAGAAAAATAATAAAAAGTCATAAGGTGTAATATCAAGTTAATAAGAGTTTATGGAATCTTATTCATTAAATGCATGGTTGAGACAATATAATAAATTGATTGTTAAAAAATTCATCTCTTTAGAATAAAATATAAGAGCATTCTTACCACAGTCCAGATATTTTCACAGAATTTTTTCATGCAATACCATATAGTAAATAGATTGTGAGAAAGTGACTTTGTGGAGTAAAATTTGTGAGTTTTCTTACCATATTTCAGGTTATTTTCAAAAAAGCATTTAATAAAACCTTATTGATTGTCATAATGCATAGCGCCAAGGCAATCAAAGGAAATAATTAAAATTATCTTGATTTTTGAGTGACTTTTATGTGATCTTTATGATCCTAATTTACCGTCCAACTACAATTCACTTGATTACAGAACTATTTCTGTATCGATAGTATATACTTATTTTTCATCACAGACAGAAATGCATTTTAGAAAGGAATCATCCAATGAAAGTATTGTTATCAAGCACCACTGATAACAATCTCAAGCACCAATTATCTAATATAATTGAAAACTTGATCATTAATCAAAGTCAATGATTTAGCAGCTCATAAATAATCTAAACCTATCTTTTTTCCTTATTATTTTCAAACTCTTTATGCTGATCAAATGCTATCTAATTTGATAAACAGTCATTTTTCAAAAATTTTTTGCAACATTTCAACTGCTTTTGTAACACAAATGCAACTGGGGAAATAATTAATGCTTGTTCTTTGCCCAATAACAATCTTTGTTTTAGAAAAATAAATGAAATGAAAATTCTTATTTCAATAAATTAAAAAAAAATTCCATATGTAATAAATTTCTGACTGTTACCAGAACATGAAAATTTTTACAATTTCTATAAACATAATTTGAACAGCACATAAAATGATTAATACTCAGATTTCTATATAAAGTAACATACTAAAATGGCATGAAAAGACTACATTTGAAGTATTAATGTATTATGCATACATTTATTATTATTGAAGTATTATGCACACATTTATTATTATTGAAGTAATATGTGCATATTTATTATTATTGAAGTATTATACATACATTTATTATTGAAGTATTATACATACATTTATTATTGAAGTATTATACGTACATTTATTATTATTGAAGTATTACTTGTACATTTATTGTTATTGAGGTATTATGTGCACATATGAAAAAAAAATTACAAAAAAATTAAATTAACCAGAAAAGCAAACAATAAATAATAGCACAATAAATAAATAATAATAGCATCGCAGCAAGAAATTTAAAAAAATGACAATTACCTACGAAAATTCTAAATACAAATATTTACCTTATTATTTATCAGAGAATATTTATTTATTTTCCATATTTTAATTTGATTTAATAAGTATTCTATGAACACTAAAATATTAACAAATAGCAGCATCTCTTATATTTAAGCCTAGAAATTCACAATTATTCCATAGCATAAAAATCTGTTCATGGTCATTGATTTGAATTTCCCATAGTAAACATTTCATTTAAGCGTATGGAAGATTATCCACATATTCAATTCAACAATGACATAAAAAATAGCATTTTTATTTAAGACAAAATACTACGAAAAAGTTTTTTTTTCTAGTAGTGAATGGAATATATAGCAAATATATATGTTTAAATCCCTTGAACACAAAAAAAAATCAGTTGGCTCATGCATCGCATGATTAATTATGATGATACGAGCATGCAGCTTAAACCACAATATCATCTTGATGAAAGCAGAATCACCACAAGTACATCCAAGCCTTCTCTCTCTCTTCCCCACTTCATTCACGCACATGACCTACACTTTTTTCTGCTTATGATGTATTCATGAACAGGCAGCACTCATCTAAAATCGCATGCTGCAGTGAAAGATGTGAAGGCTTAAAAATTCAGCTATCCATACTATACTAATTGCTACCAGTTTCCATTGGTCTCCTATGATACTTTAGCATGAAGTAGTTATGAATTAGTAGTTTAAGAAAATTTTGTAAATAATTAAGATATAATACTAACCAGTATTTCTTTTTCTTAAAATTTCTTTAAAATATATAAACAAGATAATTTTCTTTAAAAAGTCAAATAAATGAAAAAGGTAACACTTGATTTATATTTTAAATATATCATCAGAAGATAAAACATCATGAAACTCTGTCTACAAATACATTGAGATTCTATCATATGAGAATAGTCAATGTTGATAAAAATAAAATCTTTTAGAACATTTAAAACAAAAATACACCCATCATAAATTTGAAGAACATTAAAAATAATTTTTGAATCAATATCTAACAATAGCCTATAACTGAAATTTTAACATAAAAATTAACATGAAATTTTTTATGGTGAAACTTACCAACAAATCCAACTTATCTAAAAGTATAAAATGAATATGAAAATGTACCCAAGATATAAAATCAAAATCTGATAAAAACATAACGAAATTCTATCAAGTTTAAAATTTTATATTGCAAAACAATTTTTAAATAATTCAAGTTTATAATTTAAAATATTCATCCCTTCACTGCTATCATATCAAATGTACTTCATCAGTAACTAACATATTATGATAATCAAGGTTGTAATAACTTTCATACAATTTTCAGAAATTTCATATGGAAACTTCACAACATAGATCAAAGTGTAAAAGTCATTTACAAAATGTTCATTTCGAGTTTTAGTTTTTCTTAACTATGTGCAAATGTACACATAGAAACATACATATGTAATAACAATATCACAATGAATATATAATTCCATTTAAAATGGGTATTAAATAACTTTTGCTGGCAGTTAAAGAAGAAAAAAGAAATGCAGAAATACACAAAATAATAAAGACAAATGTCTGTCAAATGAATACCTGGTTATAGCAAAATTGACATAGTATCATCTCATACAGGGCAACTTTTTCAGCATAATAGGGACAAAATACAGTTATTATTTCTCAATATTACAGATGTTATAAACTAGAGATAAAAAAAAAATTTCAAATGGATTTCATTATTGTTTCTTCTAATAAACTGGCTTCTTTAAATGAATTCATAAATTATTAATTAGTTTCAATGCTTATAAGTTTATTTATTGATGAATCAACAAAATATGATTATTTCTATATTTATGCTTATCTCCAATATGAATCATATCTGATTCCTAAATTTATATGTATTATTACCTCAGAATACTAGGGTAGCTTTAATTTAAAATCAAGCAAACTATTTTTGTATATTTTGAAACTTCTATTCTTATTAATTAAAGCAAATTCTGATTACATTTTTAAACCTTAAATCAAAATACTAAGAGAATTTCCACAGTTGATGCAACTAACACTATCATCATGCTTTGAATCCTTTTCTCAAACGAAACATATTTCAATTTCATCATTTTAAATATCACTGTCACATCATTTGGCAATCTAATAATTGTAGACATTATTTGAATGTAATATTTTTAGTCTTTATTGAACAAAAATTATTTAATTTTTAAAATTAAAATTTTTAATATTTAATTTAATTTTTGGGGGGGTATTTAAATTAGTACAATTATACTTATTCCAATATGCATCCAGATGATTTTTTTTTTCAACTATAACTTCAACTTTGCAATCTCTCAATTATTCTTCCATCACTTTCTTTTTACATCTTTAACTATCTTAATGAACTCTTTTTACATACATAAAAACTGAATTTTCTTATACCTTACAAAATCAATTAGGTTATTTTTTGTTTAAGCTTCAATCAGTTACTTCTTCCTTATAATAACAATCTTATTAATTAAACATTATTTTGGAAAGCTTTATAAATCATCCAACAAGTTTTTGGGGGATATTTTTATTTAGTTTTATTAAAATTTATAAATAACTTAATGTAAGAATATATGAAGCTCCAGCACACTACTTTTCACTTTATTAATTAACTGCCAAAATATTAAACTGTTTATACTATTCTCAACTATATCAGAAGAAAAAATGTTTCATATATCCATTCTTCCAATATTTGATCACTTAAGATATAACTTTGTGTAGAAGATCAGAAAAAAAAAGGATTGAATAAACCTCGTTATATTTCATTCTCAACTAATTTAGAATTGCATCAATATATAATTAATTGCATAATACTACTCAAAAAACAAGGCATAAAAAGTTCACTAAGTGATAAAATTGAAGATGCATTCAGTGCCAAAAGCAATACAAAATCCTAAAAAATGCATCAAATTTAAATAATAGTTTACTTCTTCATCAATAAGGTGTTTTTTTTAATTTTTAAAATGGAATAATCAAACAGATCATTAATATGAAGATAAAAGATGATATTTTAATACCTGCATTTGAATGTATACAGAATTTTTTTAATAGTATTATATACATATATTGAGTTTGAAAATATACTATCATATCATAACATGTAACAAATGGGAAAATAATCAACAATGAATACAGGATAAAAACCACTGAAATTTCAATGAAAAAATATCAAAATGCATCTTTTTTATATAAATGAAACATACTTTAAGAATAAAGAATGCTTAAATTTTCTAAGCTTTTTGTATTTAATTTTTTAATGAATTCTCCTTCAATAAAATGATAAAATGTATATAAATTTTTTTAAGCTTATGTAATATAAAATACTGAAAATGATAATAAAAATTCTGATTATTTACCTAAGGTGTTTAGTCCCTCCCAGTCCACATACAAGATTTCCTATATAGAATAATGGAAGAGGCCATATCTGTAAAAGAATACAGAATTTTATTTTTGCTTAAAAAGAGAGAAAAGAAGGCAGAAGAAAAAAAAAAGGATGCTTCTTATAAATTTTCTATTATCTATTACAGTATAAATTAAAATAAGCAATTTCTTAAATTTTCTACTCATAACTTGTTTAGAAAATATATTAATATGCAAATTTAAATTTGAAAAAATATTCAATGCTATTTTAAAAGTTTATAACATGCATTAAGATGCAATTATAAAATCCCTTTCAATTTTCTAATAATTATTTAGTTAATACTGATTTACCCTTTGTTCTGATATTATTAACAATGCACACTAAAAAAAACTGTCACCTATCTTATCTGATACTTAAAATACACTTATAATTTAAATTTTAAATGCCACTTTTAGACACCATAAAACAATTACTATCATGTAATTGGGGACGAAAGATGTAACTCCAGATACCTAATATAGAAATGCCACAAATATGAATGTTATATCAAAAAATATAACAAGTATAGAACAAAAAACAGTATTATATGCCATTTCATTTATTTTTGTTAAACTACCAAGGAATTATAAGAAAAATATAAAACTCATTATAAAAAATGAAATTATATTCTCGAGAAAATTCAAATTTTTATCAACAACAACCACATATTATGAAATTTATAGCATGCTCATATGCAGAAATAACTTGATATGAAAGCATTGAATTATAAACATTTAAAAAATATTTTCACACAAAATTAACATGCTTGGATAACTCAAATTGCTTATTATGGAAATATGCAAGTATGAATCAAATCCATAAATCAGAATTTTAAAAAAACTATATAATAAGTCTTTAAATGTAATTATCTACAAGATGTAAATTAAAATAATTTATTAGAATTAAAATTTGGTCAGGAAAAATCGGAAAATAATTCAGTTTTCCTTACCTTTTTTGGCACATCACTGGATACTGATGGAAACTTAACTATATTTAAAGATCTACCAATGTACAAAGTAAGTATTGTCACAGTCATCTGAAATTTTTAAAAAAGTGAAATTTGTCAGAAGAAAAGATAGTGATGAATTTTTTTAAAAAATGAAGTTAAAGTATTTTGTTGAAAGCATACATTCTCGTGAATATATAGTAGCTCCATACACATAACCAAATATTGGTAATTTAGGAAAAACAAATAAGTCTACCAACAACAGTAAATTAAATTTCACTTATCATAATTCCCATCAAAACTTCTCTAATTCATAAATAATATATATTATCTATCTTCTTGAGACTTAAAATATCCATATGTTAGCCACAAAATTCCACTAATGTTAATATTAATTTTTATTCTAATAATAAAATAATTATGATAATTTATTCTAATAATTTAATAATGGCAAAAGCCTATCATGGCACTAGCATAAAAAGGCAATTGTATGCTAGAGGATACTTGATATTTTTATTACTGATTAATTAACTCCCAGTTTTATTGTAGGAAAAAAATATTCCATAAATTAAAAAATGAGTTAAACTTATAACTGATTAATAAAATAATAAAAAAAATTACAATAGCTATTATTATCTTGCAAAATATTCAAAAAAAGGAAACACATCATTAGCTCTGTTTTCTAAGGAACAAAATCATAATTATTCATATTTTTGAAAAGTCAATCACTGCATAGTTTTAACCAATAATTTTTGTTCTAAACCAGAATGAAGTAAAATATAAAAATTGCAATAAAAATAATGAATCTAAATTCATCATTTTATAAATATTAAAATTTGATTCAATAAATTCTAAATTCATTCATTTCAATTTGATGAAAGAAAAAGAGCCAATGATGCTAGACAAGTATGATAATTTCATCCAAATTAGTTTATATCATATTACACTGCGCATAATTTTGAAAGAAAGTATAAAAACACTACAAAATGGACACTGTGATTATAAAAATAGTCAATGGCTTCAATTTCATAGATAGGAAAGTAATAAAAAAGCAAAGTGATAAGTGGCATACACTTTATATGTTACTTCAAGATAGTACTATATAATAAAGCAGAATTTATTGCTTTCTATTCTCAAAATTCTTTACTCAAGAAAAGAGAGAGAAGCAAGTTTTCTTAATCCTATTTCCATTTAAAAATAAATAAATAAACCTTGCTGCAATCAAGGCAGCAGGGGGAGGGGGTGAAGCATTAAGTAATGAAGGTTAAAATTAAACTTTAGAATTGTCACTCAGAAAATTTTATAAATTAGATGAACCTTTAAATATTTGCTCATGAATATTTAGGATTCTGAAAGAAAATGGAAGTGTTTGTGGTTCTATTGGTGTTCCATAAAACATTACATGAAGTCATAATTCACAGATTATATGGTATACCAAATTGTGTTAAAATGATAAAGAACATGAGTAAATGGAGCCTTTTATAATTTATCTTTCATTTATTTATCTTGATGTTCATGATCATGATTTTGTAGAATAAATTGATATAGTTAACTGAAAAACCTTTTATATCTTCTTATTCTCTCTATCCACTGGTAAGGTTCTTTTAATGGTAAAATGAAAAAAAGGGTTAAAAAATTGAAATGGTAAAAAAAAATGGTGCAAATAGTGTTAAATAAGTCTTTTTTGAAGAGGTTAGACAATGAATCGATAGTCAGTATCTTATATGATTGTGGAGCAAAAATCAACTGAAAACTTTTTATACATTTACATGAAGGTCCTAATGACCTTGTTACTCTTATTCCCTCAATGTTTATATAAGGTATTTCCACATAGTAGTACAAGATTTGGTTAGTTTAGTTTAGTTTAATTATATTAGCATCCCATTTTAATGAAAAACACTAGGACTATTCTTCAGACAGACCTCGTAATTTTTAATCGCTGTCAGATGTACGAGGTCGGCACTCCCCTCTCCACACCATATCACTCCATATCAGTGGGAGGATGCTTGGCCTGGCAGATATAGCATGCAAGAGACCCCCTTACATGACAGTTCTTCGGAGGAATCAGATCTCAAACCTGAAACCATTTGGCTCACAAGTCAAGACCTTACCACCAGGCCACTGCAGCCTGCATTTGAGTAGATTCAATAACACTAATGTTAAACGTATTAAAAACAATGACAAAACATTAGACAAAAAATTACAGGTTTCTGTGGGAATACTTGGAAGTTCTATTGTTAACATAAAAAATATGATTATTATGAAGTAAAGTGACGAGATATTTTCTTAATAAAAGATTATTCTAAAAAGAAATTATTTTGATCAATAGTTATATTTCGTAAAGTTTATTGATATAAAGATAAAACAATTCGAGTTGTGAGATTCCAAACATCAAACTGTGGCATATTGCCTCCCATTAAATAGATTTATCCTCTAGAGATAAGATCAGTGGATAAAAACAGAGAGATCAAGATAAATACTGGGATTTACAGCAAAGATGACATCACTAACATTTGTAGTGGATTACTAAAACCAGTCATAAATTCTAGAATCTCAAATTCATGAAACTGAGCTGTTTTATCCTATTTCTGCAAATTGTATGTTTAATTTGAAGTGTATTTAAGGTTTCTATTTTGAATAGTGAAACTTATCTTAGGGATGGTTTGATTGCAGTGTATAAGAAGGGTGTGTATGGTAAACCAAATGGTATTAAAATGATAAAGACGTGAGAGGATATACTGGAGCATTTTGTAAGTTTTCTTTAGTTTATTTTTAATATTTATGGCAATGAAGCTTGTTAATAGACTACTTTCGTATAATAAATCTGTATAGTTAACTGGAAAACCTTTTCTTATCATCTTTTTAATCTGGATTAGAAAATTCATAAATAGGATAATGCTGAAGTTTAAGAGAACAAATAAAGGCATAGATTACAAACCTCAGTATAAAAATTTCTGTCAAATATATCCTAATTATAGAAAAATATTCAGTTAAAAATAATAGAAAACAGTAGGAATAAATTGTATTCCAGGTTACTTTTACCAATTCAATTAAAGTAAGAATAATTTGTACTTTAATCGAAATACGATTTAAGAATGAATTGTATTTCAGGCGATTTTTACCATTTTTTAAAAGAGATTTTTAAAGATGGCAATAACCTTAGTCTAATTAATTAATCCAGAATAAACAAAATAAATAGTGGAATTACAGCAACACACAAATGTTTTTTAAAAAATGATCAATATATATTTTTTAATATGTAGTTGAAAAATCTATAATCTTAAGATATTAAACAAATGCCTGCTACTATGTCGCTGATTATATTCTAGTCTTATAAAGGAAAAGTAAATATAATTTGGAAATCAATTTGTAACTTTAATTGGCAATAAATCCCTAAATAAGACAAAAAAGTGATAAATCAATTTGTTGTCTATGCATTTTGGGGTTTTAAAAACTTCAAAACAATATAACATAATTTTCTCATATGATAAAATGGGACAGTATAAACTGCTGAAATTAATTCACAATCTAGGATGATCCAATAAAATATATTATGAATTACAATACTTATTATATCACAAAATTAAATAAATAGAGAAGAATAGAGATATGTCTGAAATTAGTTTTTTCTATATTAATAAATTTAAATTATGTTAATCCTAATGAAAATATTGTATGTTTGTAAGATTGTATGTTTGTAAATATTGTTTTAATGTATTTGTAAACATTCCAACAAAACTGAAATAGTATGGCATTTTATGTAAATAAAATGTGTTTCAAATATTTATTTATTTTTCTATTTTTTTTTAATAATACATTTTTTTGGTATTTTGGAATTATCCCACCAACCATTTTTGGCAAATCCAATATTATTGACAAAAAGTAGTTTCTGCACAAATAACAACAAATTACTGCTTAATCCTTAACAATGCAAATTAGTTTTATTTAGCATTTTGAAATATAGCTGTTTGGCACCACTGCAAAATTATTTAAATTTGGGATTTGCAAAGCACCAAAGAGAGAGTATGGCATATTTTCAAGTGTATGGAATCATTTCTTCTAAGAAAATGTGCAATAATGTCCATGATATGGCAATATATATCAAAACTTATAAGCAATAGTGGTGCAATGACATGGGTGCGATAAATGGGTCGTTATTTGAAAAAGAATGTGGATGGAGGACTCAAAACTCCTGTTTCTGAATGCCCTCTGGTTTATTAACTGCTGGTCATAAGAATTAACATCAATTGAACAGGAATAGCATAACTGCTTTTTATTATTATTATTTTTGTTGAAGACAAGCATATTAAACAATAATAACTTATATTAATTAAAAAACACAGAAAACCTAAAAAATCTCTCATTTAGTTAATTAAAATTTCAAATTTATAAGCTTTCAAACAGCAAGAGATAGAGTAATTTATTAAAAAAATCACCATTTCTACAATACAAACAGTTTAAAAAATTATGCTATTAAGAAAATTTTAATTTTAGATATCTAAAAAATAAATAATAAAAGTCATTACTGAAAAATATTAAGCATTAATATCAAATAACAGATGATTAAAATGTACCTGTCCAATACCAAGTGCATGAGCTGATGGAAATCTATGAGAATTAAAAAAAAACTATTAAAAGCATATCTTCGAAAAATGTTTACAGTGTTTTTACAACAAAATTATAATTTTTTTAAAAAAAATAGAAACATGATTAGTAATGAGAATATAAATCAAAGAAACATATAAATATTTTATAATTACACAATAATTCTAGTTCCCATCATTCCTCAAACAAGTCATAATTATTCAATTAGTTAATGTGGATATTCTATATCTATAATAGGTTTATTTAAGATTTAATAAAGTGATAATCCTTCATAGCAAAGACAAATTTCTGGCATACAGATAAATTAGAATAAGCAAAAAATACAGGCAACTGATTTCTTAAAATTGATTTGATTGTACACCTATTAAAAACAAATATAAAAATAGAATGATTACAGTTTTTAATTGTATATTTTAAAGAACTAACCATTTTCGGTATTTATTTTTTCCTCTTACTAGATTTCATCATGACACAACTTTTTACTGCTTATTGAGTATCACTTCAACTATATAATGTACAAAAGATTCAAAATACTAATTTTTCAAAAAAAAAAAAAAAATCGAATATTAAATTTTTTTCTCCCTTTCAAAGACCAAGTTCAACCATTTTATCTTGATATGTTTTTCTAAGAGTAAGATTCAGTACTTACAAAAGGAACTGTTTTAATTAATTTAAAAAATTAAAATTAATATAATCTATATTATTTTTCTGAACAGACAGTAAATTATTAAATTTTATTATAATTTAAATCATATTTTTAAGTTCATATCCTTAGCTTAATTTTGAAACAAATAAAAATCGTGACAACAAAATTAATACAAGATAAAATTAAATGCTATAAAAATAAATGAGCATTTTTTTAACAAACTCTTAAGGAGAACTTTATATTTTCTTTTGTGCAGCAGAATGGGGGAAGGGATTTAGAACAAATCTCAATTTAGTATGTCGTGAGGGGGGGTGGGTAGCTCTGAATACAATGCATGGATTACTTACAATTCTTGAACTTCATTCACAAAATTACACATTTATGCAAACTAACAGCTTTAATAGCCCTTTTCAAATTGACACAATAGCATAATACAGTAGTTATTAAAATATAGAAAACTACTTCACAAAAATTATTAAACATTAACAAAATGTTTTCCCAAAAAAGGCATAAGAGCATTCATTTTAAATTTTAATAACTCTTTAATTTATTATCACATATAAGAATCAAAAAATTTCTAAATTGCAGATTTTATTCTAATCAACAATTCTTTTTTAATGTTTTAGTTTTACTGAAAGATTTTAAAAAATCGAATGTTAATAATAATCAATAAGCTCACAATTTGTTATATTGACTATATATCTCTTATGCTGTAGTTGAAATAGCATAATCATAATTCTTAATCCTACAAATATTTGAATAAACTTGATAAAATGAGAAGTTATAAAAGTGTTATTATATATTATGTGAACAGTTAAGAAGCAAACAAAAAAATTACTTGTAATTCGTCAGAACTATTTTATTCACAACTATAACAAGGAAAGATGATAAACCATAAAATACGGCAGAAACTATCCGCCAAAAATACAAATTAGCTTTCTCGACTTCAGATACATCCGTTTTCTCCAAAGGCAATTTAACTTGGATATGATGAGTTTTACTAGGTACATTTGGAAAGTCTAAAGGTTTTGGGCCATGTTCATTCATTACAATTCTATAACAATTAACTAATGTCAACACTAAAAATAAGTTAAATGATGAAAGTAGATATTTAGTACAATTCGCTTCAATACGGAGACAATTAAAAGCTGACGATAAATCATTTCATATAATTTTGACTCAGACGCATAGCAATATTGGAATTATTTTATCCTAGCAACACCGAAATGTAAACAAACCATATCCTTTTCCGTTGCAATCACAGTGAAAAATTTGTACAGTAGCTAATTATCTTTTAAAGGTAGAAGATTTAATTTATTTTTACATATTTCGATTTTATATGCTTAAAAACTGTTTTTAAAAAAGCAAAATTTTATTCTATTTCAACATTTAATTTGTAGAGCATTTTAATTTTCTCAGTCTTCAATCAGATAGATTTAATACATAATATGAAATTCAATATTATTTCATAAATCATATTTCATTAAATTGACTCATATTTATGATATAAAATTATGTTTTCTAGAATGTTTTTCTCGAGATACATATAGGTTTGGACCAGATCATAAAATTGTAAGTTAATTCTCATTTTTTTTTTCAAATTTCAGAGTTTTTTATTTATTTCATTGATTATTAATTTTAAGAGTAAGAAGAAAATAAAACTTAAGAGATTTTTATAACAGTAATTCACGTTTCATAATTCGTTTAATAGTTTGTCTTTTAATTTCCGTTTTTCACGTTTGTAAATGGTTTTAATTTGCTGAATGATTTTAGAATTCTTAAATTTTAAGTAAATATTTCAAATGAAAGTTTCCTTTTCACTTTCTTTTTTTAAAACCCTTTTTTAGTGTTTGAAGGATTTTCAAAAAGATAAGAAAAAAAAATCGTTTTCTTTCTTTTCAGAAGGGAATGCTAGTTCGAGGTTAAAGTAGTATTCGTGGAAAGATATAATGTCGGACCGAGAAAGTGGGGATGAACAGCATCCTGCCCAAAGTATGTTTTTCAGCAATACTATTCTATATCTACTCACTTTCAATGTGTTTTATATAAGTTAGGAAAACTGATTTATTTTCAGTTCTACCGTAGTGATCATTTTATCATCATTTTGCAACTTTGTATCATTTGGCGGGTCCGTTTTAAGCAAACATGGCGAAGACGGCAACATTCATCTACATAGTATAAATTTAAGATTGAAAGGGTTTTTATTTATCGCTTTTATTATTCTTGTTTTTAAATTATGGGGTTAAATCGTATGTTCGCTTAAAAGTAATTTGTTTTAATACTTGTAATTATTCGATGAAATATGTTTACTGAAGTTAGTGAAGCCTTAACGAGAGAAAATTAAATAAAAACTATTTTAAATTTAAAATGAAATTAAAGGGTTACTGATAATGTGCTCGATTTTCAAAGTTCGGTTTGAATATAGTAAAATTCAATTTAATCGAAATATTGAAAAACTAATAAGATAATTAGTAAAAAATTTCCACATGTTTCTTAAAAATTTATCAAAACCATTTTTATATTTGATAATCGCGATTCTTACCAAAATTACTATATAAATTACATTATTCATTGCTTTTTATATTACATTCAATTATTAATAATCAAAATTGCGTAATTTTTTTATAATATAAGTGTTTATTAGATTTAAACTTAAAAATGTAATAAATATGTTTAATATTAATTCAATATTCACTAGCGTAGTAATATTAAAACTGATCTTATAAGTATATTTGTCTGATTTTTTCTATCTTATAGAAAAGCTACAGCTAAAGCTAGCTTAAAGTAGACTTTTTATCATAACTTCTCAGAATCATTAGTTTTATTATACATAAGATATAGGGAAAAGAATCATAAGCATAGAAAAATAAGTAAATTAGTTATAAAACTTATAAAATGAAACATTTAGTGCTTCAATTCATTCTCTAAAACATTTGATATTCATAGATTTATTTGCAAAATTTTACAATTCTACACCATTTATATTGTTTTTATTTATTCCTATTTAAAACTTGTTTCAGGGTTTCATATTTTTGTTTTAAATTATTCCTAATTCTCTATCATTTTGTTTTTAAAACCTTGATTAGATTATCTATTTTATAGATAAATTAGAACTTATTTTTATTTAAATAAGTTATTTTATTAAAGTAGCTAAATCTTATATGAATGAGAAAATTAAGTTAATGCAATATAATCAAATGCAGTACAAAGTGTAAATATTATATCTCTTCAAAGCTGAATTATTATTTAAATTTTCATTTGAAATTGAACTTTTCTTTAAAATATTTTTTTATGCATTTAAGTTTGCTCAGAACAAGTTATAGGTGAATGATTTTACTATATATTCTTTTTTCTATTGTTTACTTATATTTAGGAGATAGTAATCAAACTCTTCAAATTCTGAAAAGGATTTTCTTTTCTGATACCAGATTATTTAATTAGTTCTGGGTTTTTTTATTATTATTATTTTGTGATAAATTGATATTCAACTATGTATACTTGATTGTAAAATGTTTATGAAAAAATGCTGCGCCATTTTAATATATCATTCATTTTTTTTTAAATTATTTTGAAAGCTTCTAAGTTGTTTATATATAATATTTTGTTTACAGTTATTATTAACATACATTTTTTAAACTTTTGAAATTCATGATATAAAGTTTTTTAATACATGGTTCTCCTTAAATAAATCATATATCAATTGAATACTAGTAATTAGTTTTTTGGCTTATAAAATGTAATCGGAATACTTCAAAGTTTTATGGGGTTAACGACATTTACATTATCTTTTAAAACTTCATCAAATCTGAATAAAATGCCTTTCTTTACTTTTTTGCTTTTTTATTATTATATTGAAATTTTTGAATAACTCTAATACAAAAAATTTTGCATCAAGTATTGGAATTCATATATTTATATTGTTCATTTCGAATCTGAACATTCCTTTTAATGTTATTTGGCCAAGAGACTTGTTTAAGTCGTGCTTTTAAAATATATGCACGATTATTTTTAAATAATTCCGTATTAAATTGCATTTTTAACCTACTATATACCAATAATAATCTTTAGGTGCTTGATATTAGTGATGCAAATTGACAACTGATCTGCCACATAGAAGGATTGAGTATGTCCTGCAAATAGCACTAATTTGTAATTTTTAAAAAATAAGCTTATAGAATTTTGTACCTTATTGAGAAAGCTGGTTCAAAACTTTGTTTTATGGACAGACTAGCCGCCTTTGGCGACCAGCTGGTTCGCCATGAGTAAAGTGTTCTAAAATTTTCAATTAAATCACATATTCATTAGCCTTGAAGTAATTCCGGGCATGTATTGGCCTGAAATTAATATTTTCTTTAAGATGATGGACGGAAAGTTCTAAAAGTACACCTTTTTCTAATAATATTCTTTAATTTTATAAATCAATCAGTTTGAACCATCGGGTATGCTTCCAAAATATTTAAAAAAAAAAAAAAAAAATCGACGATGTTGCCAAAATATTAAATATGTTTTTTTAAAGAAAGCGAGAAAGGGAAAAAAGTATTAAATTAATGATAGATATTGCAAACGATTACATAAATATGCCATTAAGTCGGGATTTCAATGCATATCCTGTCTAAATTCAATCAGGTTTACCGTAAATAAAAAAGATTTATTGACTTAATGATATAGATATTGCTTTGTTTTGCATTTATTTTTTAAAGAAAATATCACATTTTATATTTATTTTATTTTATCCAGTAAAGTGCTAAAAGCTGTATTTCTTTAGATTTGATTTGTGATGATAGTTTTTTTTTATTTGAACTTCCGGCATTGTTTTATTTTATTTTATCCAGTCACGTGCTAAAAAAACATGGTTAAAATATTTCTTTAAAAATTCGTTTAAAATAGAAGTTTGGGTTATACATTAAAACACTGATACCTTTAGAAAGCTAATTTTTTTATATCTTTAAATTGATATAAAAATCATGCTTGTGCAATAATATTTTCGGAAGTTATGGCGGAAAAACATCGAAATTTTGCTTAAATTTTAATTAATTCAAATTCTAATTAAAAATTCGAAAAAAGGGCTCCGAGGTGCACATTCCGGACCTCCAAGGTATACATGTACCAAATTTGGTAGCTATAGGTCCAACGGTCTGGCCTGTAGAGCGCCAACACACTCGCACAGACACACACACACATTGAGCTTTATTATAAGTACAGATTTCCTGTCTGCTACTTTATTGTGTAGATGATATTGTGATTTTTCAATGCAGCTTATAAATGTAGATTTCAAGAAATGCAGTAAATTTAAAAAATTAAATATTATCCATTTGAGCTGAAATATATCGCACTAGCATAAGTAATGATATTGCAACTATTGTTAAAAGGACAAATAATATTTGCAATAAAGGACATTTAAAAAATATATATTCTAGGGCAAGATGATATATTAAATTAGATAATTGTAGCTTCATTATTAAATCTCAGCTTTGAATTGGATAAAGTGGTAACATTATGACTAATATGAGGAATATTTTAAAATAAGAGAATGAATAATTATTTGTATTAGAATCTAGAATACTGATATAAATTTTATTTCATTGCATTCAAACTATTTGTCACTTGAAATATCAAATTACTTTATCATCTGATCTGTATTATTTATCAAACAATTTTTTCCAATTTATCCTTATTATATGCATAGTTGATTATAAATAAAGATGGGGAGGAGTAATTAAAAATTTACTTGGATTAGATGCGTTTAATCAATATCTGTGAAATATTTTGAGATTTTAAGAAATACTAATGCTGTTTATCATAATATAAGCTAAAGTATTCTTGTTAATAGATAGGAAACAAAAACATTCATTGTTGACAAAATCATTTAACTCTATTGCATTTTCTTGTACAAAAAAATGCATCGAACTTGTATGGGTGATACGAGAGAGTGTAGAACATATATGGATAATAATCTTTAGTATGCTGTACAGATTACGAAATATTTTCATATTAAACACGAATGCATCAAAACCTAAGTTTCAGAAAATCTCTCATTGTCTTTTTTACATTATTATGCAAATTATTAAAAATGCAGAAAATATTTTATTCCTTTTTTCTCCGACTCTATTAGCATGAAATTACAAATTCTAATATTTGAAATATTAAAGGGGAAAACATTGTTCATACTTCAAAATGTGTTTCTGATTTTGTTTGTTCATTTTGTGCTAGTTTACAAGGATATATATATATATATAATTGTAAATTACATAAAATACATGTAACAATACAATAAAATTTTTTAATGCAGGGCATCTTCTAATAATCTGTAAATTAGGTGGCATTACAACTGCAGAATGCAAATTTGATATAAATTATACAAAGTAACCAAAAAAGGATACAAATCGATGTGTATTTAATACAACAAGATTTTTTTTAATGACTTTGTTTTTAACATTTTGGGAATAACAACTGCAAATAATTGTGATTTACTGTATTTAAATTAGTCATACTTTTACTTTGTGCTTTTAGGGCCAAAATATAATCATAGTTTCTTTTGATTAATCACATATTAAAATTGACATTATATTGAGTTTCAATTAAAAATAGTCTACCTTAAATAGTTGTTAGTTACTAAGAATAACTTTCTATGATATTTTATAATCTTCCAAACTTTTTTTAAGTTTTAATGTTGTAAATAGAGATAAATATATTTTAATGAAAAAGAGGAATTTAAAAAATATTTTGAATCAGTTTAGACCTTGTTAAAAAATAAATATTATCGATAGATTAAACATAAAGATACAAGTATTTGCATTTTTTATGTAGCTATAGGTTTGCTTAGATGCTAAATTGAAACATTCTCTATGAAAGAAATGCAGTACCATTAAGGCTCTATATATGTAATATCTGACTTTAATTTATTTTTTTTATCAATCAGTGATTATATTAATTGCGCAATAGAATTTTAATTCTTAATTTATAAAACTTGTTCAGTATTACAATTTTTAATTTTTAAATTCATAATTGTATATAATATTTGCACACCTTTCACCTCTACACATTCATGCATAGTATTTTTAAATTTCAAAACTGAACAAAACCGTAACATTTCATCCTTAGATTATCAGTGACCTATTATTTTACTTCATGATGTATATATATTTATCAAATTAGCATACAGAGAAAACATACATAATCTTTTCATTGTTAGTATTATTCCGCATTATACATCTTCATTTATTATGGCTAATATTTGAAATTTCTAATCCAATTTAGAATCTTTGTTGTTTCAAACATTTTTTTAAACTGCATAAAATAGAAATAAAGTCTTTATATATTGAAAGGCGTGGAAAATTTTTGTGGCCTGTCAACCAAATGCATGTTATTTTATAAATATAAATAAAAGGAAGAAATTGTTATAAAGTAAATTAATAAAAAAGGTAGGTGAAAAGGAAATTTTTATACTGGATATAACATCTCTAATTCCATAGTTTAGATTTCAAATATGGAGCACTTTAGAAATTTTAAATGAATAAAAAGGGAGGAAGCAGTCAGCAGCTGTTGTTTCTTTTAAATTTGTTTATTTATTTTGTGAATATTTAATTTGAGAAAACTGTCTTAAAGGGAAAAGATATCTTTATAAAAAAGATTTAATGTGCACAAAGTATTTCATGAAAATTATAGTTATAAAAGATGTCTGAGTAAAATGAAATAAGATTTATGATTGGTCATTTGGTGGCATTTATCATCTAATTATTGTCATTAAATATTTGAGGTAGCTAATTTTGGAAAGTATAATCCCATCTTACTGAAATAAAAAAAAAAAATCAGTTTGATTCTTTATATAAACCTAATTAGGACTACTCATATCTCAAAAACTAGATAGGCAGCAGAGAAGTAAATTTTATAGTGTTGAATTAAAAAAATATTACCATTCAAAATATTTGAATCATCAGGAGTAGCAAAAAAGTTCAAACTTTTATAATGTTGTGAAGTAATTTGATTATCTCAATTGTACAAAATTTTGCCTCTAAACAAAAAGTATTGCATGTACTTGGTTAAATATTGAAAATAAAATCAAAGTAAAAGAGCAGAATTATTCAGTAGAATTAGTTTTCATAGTTATGATAATTAACAAGGGGGAAAAATCATAATGACTAAAATGAGTTCATATTCAATGCTTTTTACTCTGCATGTAATATATTTATAGTCTTACAGACTGGTAATAAATTTGTTATGATTGTTCTGCTAAAATTTTGGTCAATGCAGCACTGAATTGTCCTTAAAGGTGAAAAAAAAAAGCTGCCTTTTGTATTGTTTGTCAAGTGGGGGGGGGGTGAATAAAAAGGTTCTTTATAAAATATTTCAGTTGTAGCTATAAAAATGTTTGTATATTGAAGGAAGAAAATTTAAAAATAGTGCATATTTTTTAGTTTTAATTTATTGGGTTTAGCATACTTTATTGTAGAGAAGGGAAAGAATTTATAGTTATTTTTTCCCCTTCATAAGAAAAAAATGTTTGTTAATATCTGTTTTTTTTTATTATTATTATTATTTTATTTATTCTGGCTACAGTTACATTCTTTTTTGATACTGCATTTATCTGGCCTTGTTTTCGTAAGACTTAATGCATAAATAAAGTTGATGTTTATCTAGTTGATTATAACCATAGTTTTGTATAGATTAAAAATTATTAAATCTTATGATGTTTTTTGAACATTTGCTTTCCTTATTGCTCCTAAACAAACACTATTTTGTTTATGTGTATATTATATTCGTGTGTAATGCTGAACTACTCTTCGATAATTCAATAAGACCATAAATGAATCTGACCTTGAATTTTTTGTTTTATAAATGTTCATGATTAAACTATGCTTTAACAGTGTTTGTCGATTCTATTTTACAGAAAAAGGTTCATTATTATTATTGAAAGGGTTTGTTAGTTTATATATCAAGTTAAGATTTAAATCTATGTAATCCAAATATGATAGTTTTACCATTCAACCATTGATCTCTTTTCCAAATTTTTATTATTATTAGCGATTCATTATTTATTCCTAACCTATCCGTAAAATTTTTTTGGTTGGGTAAAAAATTTTAATACGTAGAGATCCAAGGTATATTGTTTTCTCTTCTTTTTTATAATTTTCTTTTAGCATATATTCATTAACTGAGAGTTACGACATTCTCGCGTTATGTTTCACACTGATAACTTAAAGACATTCGGACATCTTTACTCAAACCCCCGTAAATTCCCGGGCGCGCGCTTAATCTCTAGCCAGTGGTGCAACTAGATTTCCTATGTTTTTTTAACCGTGTGCGTTTTGACGTCTAAATTTAATCCTCTGAGTTAGTGGTCGAACAAATTACCGATGTTAAAAACCGCTTTCTACGGTTGGTGAGAGGGGGTCGACGTCAAAGTACACGGATTTACTTGAGGTCTCTGCCAGCCGTTTGGCCTTCATCCCTTTTAACTCTTACGGAAATGTAGGGCGACGGCTGCGCGGATAGTAAATGCACTGTCTGGCGGGGTCAATGGCCGCCGCGGTATGACGAAAGGTGTTCTTTCCGAGAATGAAGGGTTGCTCGGTCTCTCTCTCTGGGATCTTTATCTTTCCCCCCATTTTCTCCGTCTCTTATATTGCCGGCATTCCATTTTTATACTTTTTGGTTACGTAATTTAAGTTCGATCATAAGATTGTTACAGATTTGCGTATTATTTTCTTGATTTGTTGAGGAAAATGAGAAATTTTTTGAAGATTGGGTCATTCTAAAATACTTCGGCGCTTCATGCCTTTCGTTCAAAAGACAGATAGCGGTATCTGATGCCGCTTAGGTGATACACAAGGTTATATGCTAGGAATGTGTTAGAAAAATAACATATGAAATTAAAATGAAATATCGAAGAATATATATGTTTGTTATATTGTGATAATTACTCTTTTTTCCCCCCCTCTTTTCTAATCAACTGAAATATTGTGGATTCGGAATAGGAGCATAATCGGGTTATTCTAATTTTTTTTTAAGCATTTTAAGAAAGTCGTGTTCTTTTTTTCTTGGATAGATAGTATAATTTAAGGAAACATCTGGTATATTTTTCGAAAATCCATGAAATGAAAAATTAGATACGAAGAATAATTCTTGTTCTTTCCTGTATCTTTTCTTGCTTAGTGAAATACATGAATTTAAAATACGCCATGGAAGGTAAATATATATATATATATGTTCTTATGGCTTTGAATTGTTTAAGAATTATTTAATGCAGAAGGGGCAGAGCACTGTAAACTGTTGAATTAATGCTAATTATTCTATATTTATGTATTTTAAAATTGGGGGATAGAAGTATTAAGGATGAATTTAACTTTTTTTCCCCTCTCTATACCAACATATATAATTCAAGTCTAAAAATAAGCTGTTATTTCATTATTTAAAATGGCTGAAAATTAATAGCAACTCTGGTTATAATTAATATAAGGTTATTCAGATAAAAAATGAAATTGCTATATTTGATAATATGAGAAATTTGGTCATTTTTAAAGTTATATAGACTGTGTTTTCTACTTTATTTTAATTATATCATTTTTATTAATAGGAGGGCAGATGGTGCCTCAAGGGGAGCAGGAGCTGGCAACTAAAATGCTCCAAATACAATCAAAAAGGTTTTATTTGGATGTTAAACAAAACAGAAGAGGACGTTTTATTAAAGTTGCCGAGGTATTTCTAACCATACATTCCTAAATATATATTTCTTATGTCACCAAAAATAGTAAGAGCTCACATAATGAAAAAAGAATTTTGAAACTTATTCATTTCCAATTCTTAAGTGCAATTCTAAATATACTCCTGAAACTTGTTATAAATCAATTTAAAAAAAACATTACTAATTTAACTTTTTATACTTAATGTTATAGGTATATATGTATTGCATATATAGTACCTATTTACTTCATAGAAGTCATAAATCATAATTATTATATAAGATGTGTTGAATCTGTAATATATCCCTGTGCCATTTTAATATTGCATAATTTATTAAGGAAAAACTTTTATTTAAATAACTAATTGTGATTAAAGAATGTCTAGATTCAGAAATTATTCTAAAAATTTTTATTAGTTACAAAAACTCTTTGCATCAGTCTATTTAAAAGATGGAAGCTTTAAATTTTATCTTGTTCTTCCATTTAAATTTTATTACATAAGTATCACTTTTATCTTTTAATTGTGAATGCTTTAGGTTTTGGTATTTATTTAGTGTTATAACTCTAGTGCTTTTTTTTAAAAAATTTAAAAAGAATATTATGAATAAATTTACTTTGTTGCTAAAATGAATTAATAGATTTAAAAAAAATTATTATTTGAAAAATCATTTATTTTGTGTGCTCTTGTGGATATCTGAATACTTCTCATGAAAGGATTAATCTCCATACATTGGATATTTCATGGAAGTTGATAATTTAAATAAATTTCATAAATCCTTTGGGTGAAAATTATATTTAATTATAAGAATTAATAAGTTTTGGTGCTGTTTGTGTGCTTAAGACTTATACACAAAAGTTGATTTATGTATACTTACAGTTTTCAATTTGAGGTTTTTTTAATTGAACAAAATCATGTTAAATGAGGCTTGAATTATTTAAATGAAGGATGGTCATTTTTAATTTTGAGATACAATTTTTATATCTTGTGAAATTTAAAGTAATCTCATTGAAAAGGAAAAAATATATTGGTGGGTTTTTCAATTACATCATCATAGAATTGTTTGTATTAGCTATATGTTCGAAATATCTATCATATAATCATATGTTGTTTATTTGATGAACAAAATGTTAAAGAATGAATCTTAACTTTATTGCATGATTATCATGTTATATAAGAAATCTGAAGTTCACCATAAACAGATTTAAAATATATATATATATATGTGTATTGAAGTTAATTTTAAAGCCTTGCCTTTATAATATATCTTTAATATGAAATTCTGTATTTATTTTTACTGTTTACTAATGTTACTAGTAAAAATACTTAAATCAGTTGTATTTGTTCAACTTTAATGTTAAAGTGAAAGTTTGTCTTTGCCTTGTGATTTTTCATTTCTTAGATTTTATGACATAATTCACCTATATATCTTTTAATAGTATTTGTACATTACGAATGGTTTAATCAGGCTGTTCTTTAAATATTTTTATTAATTTTAGTTCTATTGCATTTTGCTAGTTTATTATATAAGAAATTTTTATGTCTTTTTTATATTGTTTAGATTTGTAACTGGTTTAAAATCAAATTTTTATGATAAATGCAAAATAATGATTCATGAATGAAGACTTCTCAACGTTGAAAGCCATTTATGTATTTACTTGAATTTAATTTGTGGTGTATAATTTTGTAATTTTAAATTCTAATTCAGTTTATTGCTTAATGATAAATAAAGGGCACAAACTATAAAGAATTCTGAAACGCTGAAAATGCCCTTTAAAGTAAGTGATCGTAGGCTGATTAAAAGATAGTAAAGATTCTTTTAGTTAATATTTCCACTCATTAAAAATTTGCATCAATTTACAACAGTCAGTCATTTACAATCATTTTTTACATTAGTACTTTACTTCTTATGATATTACAGAATTCAGCTCTATATATATTTTTTTTTTCCAACAGTACTCCCAACAATCCTACTTCAAATGATGTTTGTAATAATCTGAAAAATTATTTTCATATAATAATAAGCTTTTGTACATTGTTTTCTGTCTTATTGGTGGATGTTTGTTACATACCTACTTATTTTTAAAAAATTAAATTAGAAGTCAATACAGGAATAAGATATTGTGAGTGATAGTTGTATTTTAAAATGAACTTTTACTTATTTGATTGGAAATGTAAAATGATATGCACTAAATAAATATGTGTATTTTTAAAATGTCAAAGGTTTTGAGATAAATATAGACTTAATGCTTTCAAAAATTATTTGCACATGTGTTACTACTCATTTCAAAAAATATTTGACTTAAACATAAGAATATTTTTGCCTATTTAAAATCTATAGGATTTTCTTCCTTAATCTGAACTCACTTTTTCAGCTTCGTATTGACATTTGTAATTTATCATCGTTTTGCTATGGAAATATTTTTCTAGAAACTGTTTTAATAAAACTTTGAATCAGAATTAAACTTGTTTGGTGCAATATAACCTTCATATTGGTTCTTGTGCCAAAAAACTTAAAATCAAACAAACCAAATCAAAAAATATTTGAGCATGTTTTACTTATCATTATGCTTATTGGAATGAGTTAAGCTGAAGGAAAACATAATCCAAATTAAAAGCTTTCTTTTTTTAGGTCTAAGAATCATGATTTGTTAAAAGTATCTCAATAGTTGAGATTCTACAGTATATATATGTGCATTATTTATATTGTATAGGTTCTTTCTCTTTTAATGCTTCTTTTATTGAAGGTCAATGATTATTTGACATTGAGCAGGTGTATTTAAGTACCCTTCTGTGAAATAATCTTGTTTTTATATTTTCTTGTTGGAAACTGTTTTGTGATATTCCATTCTTTAATAATGGTATTATTGTGATTTTCCATTCTTTAATAATGGTATTATGTATTCTTTTTTTTTTTTTTTTTTTTTTGAAGAATTAATATATAATGCATATCCTTGTATCATTGGATACTTGATATTAGACTGCTGCAAATAGTGACTTTTAATAATTTCTTTTAACTTTTAAAGAGTGTTACAAATTATTCTTTTTTTATTATTATTATTATTACAGGCTTTTTAGCATAAGTTTCAATCTTGCTTCTATTTAAATACTATATTTTTTTAATTGTATTTAATCATTTAATAAATATTTTGAAAATTTTTATAATTTTCATGTGTGATTATTTAGCAAAATATCGCGCTGTTGATGTGACTTTTTTTTTTTCAATCAATTTTTATTATTGGGGTTGCATTAAAGGCTTATATTCATCTGCTATTTTCATGCTACATCAGTAATTTATTTAAAGCATTCAAAATAATATAATTTATAAATTTACACTACTTTTTACAAGTACTCCTTGTGATTTTTGGATGACAGGCTCTACTATCCAGACTGTAGCCCTCTTTTCAATTTTTCCTTTTGGTTTAACAATAAAACCCTGGAGCTATAAATACTTTAGGTGCCAAAGTTGATTGATATATATTATTTTATAAAAGTGCCAGAACATTTATTGAAAAAGTGGCAGTTGTAGGTATTCATTGTTATCAACTAGAAGTGTCTTATATTCATCCTTGATAATGATTTTTTATGTGTTTGTGGACAAGATTGAATTTCTTTCTTTAACTTTTGCTTTCAGTTCAGTTTCTTTAAATATTAGTATGTTTTCTTTAAATATATATTAGAATACATTTTTTCTTAGTTTTGCATTTTGAGATCAATATCAATTTTGAAAGAAAAAAAAAGATAAATTGAATTCTAAATTAAAAGAATGTATAACTTTCAATGCATTGTATGTCATTTCTTTATTTATATGCATTTAATAAATTATCATTTCAGGTTGGCGCTGCTGGGAGGAAGAGTAGACTACTTCTAGCAATGTCTACAGCTGCTGAATTCAGAGACCATTTAACTTCATTTAGTGAACTTTATGCTTCTTTAGGTGAGACAGTTTGTATTTTTAACTTTTATTTAAGATCCAGATGGTAATGATTAAAATTTATTAAATTTGTGGATTTGATAAATTTGATAAGATTTGTTGAAACATGCAAAATATATTCAATTGATCTGGATAGGCCTGTCAAATCATATGTTTTGCATTTCTGAAGTTGCAAAAAGCCTCTTAAATGTATTGGAAAAGATTAAAATTAACAGTTGAGACAATGAAAATTGATATATCAATATAAATTTTTTATTTCAATTGTATAAAAAATTTTGCTCTCAATAATATAAGTTTATTGCATAGAGATTTTTATATTAAATATGCAAATTAATTAACAAGTGTAATTTGATTTTGAATGAATCTGTAAGAAAAATTCACTTTCATTCCTTTAAACTTTTTATTAGTAACATTTGTGTTTTAAATTTAGCTGCAGTTCACTATCTAGTCTGGGGAGAGGGGTATTCGATTACACTCTTGCATAATACGAGTCTCTAAATTAAAAAAAAAAAAAAAATTTAAAAGCTGTGGATTTCAAAAATTGTATTTTCAAAATTGCAAATTTATCAAAATGGATTTTTTAAAAACCATTGTAAATAAATGTTTATTTCATGTGAGTTATTTAGTTGATTAAAATGGCTATTGATCTTATGGTTTGTTATATGGTGTGTCATTGTTAATATTCATTAGTATAAAAGGAGTGTGGGGGACTGTAAGAAGAAAATTGAAAATTTACATTCACATAACTGTGTAGTATTAAATTCTACTTTGAAGTGGTTTAATTATTTTAATTTCCTTTGTTACTAATTACAAATAAAAAGACAATATTGGTATGTGTGAGTGATAAACTTTTAACTGAAATTTGTACTTAATAGAATTTTAAAAATGCTTTTTTTTTTATTATTCTTGCAAGTTAAATATGATGTACTGCTTTGAAAGATCGTAAATATTTTTTATAATTTTTTTTATTGTACAAAATAAAATACTTGTAAGTTGAAATATTTATTATTAGTTGTCTATTAGTAAGATCTTTATCAGGTTTTCATGGGATATTATTTACATTAATTTTTTTACCTTATGTGCTGTTATTGGTCTAAAATATAAGCCAAAAAATGTTCATATGCAAGAAGAAAAGATCAGTTGTTTATTCTTAATGATATTTTATAGAAGATTGTCATTTTCCACCTCATCTATATTAAGCCATTTGAAGAAACTTTTACTTTTGACTTCTTTCTAGCATTCATTTAGAATTATAATAAAATATTTTATATCATGACCATTGTAGTATAAGAATATGGCTACAAGGTATTCATTCAAAAATGGTATATAAATAAATGTTTGATAGCTACAGCATGTCAAGTACTACAATAATTCACTGTGTGTTAAAATTTAATTATGATATTTGAATTTCATAATTTTTAGCTACTTTTGGTGCACTGAAAAATATTATTACATTGAAAAGGACTTCTTAAATTTCTTAAGGAGAAATTTCATTTTTCATGTATTAATTTTTAACAGGTCCACCAAATCCTGATAATTTGCCAGAAGATGGAAAATTAAAGAGTGAAGTTATGGTGAAAGATAATAGGCGATATTATTTGGACCTCAAAGAAAATTCTCGTGGAAGGTTCCTAAGGGTAATGGGCAAAATTCTCTTCATGATTCTTTTTTTATTGATCTTCCAAATCATCAGCTGTTTTCTTTGCAAAAACATAATTGCTACTTAATCTCTTTCGTCTAGTTTGTACATTTTGAACAATTTGCTTTGCACTATCACTTTCTCTTTATTTGTTTATTATTTTTTGATTTGTTGATTATAGTTCTGCATTTAAATTAAGAAAGATTATCTACTTGGTTTTAATTTATTTTATTTCAAAATTGATTTGTATTAATTAAATTTAGATTTAAGTAGTGGGTTTTTTTCTTCTAATTATTGAAACCTTTTAAAATAGTAGTAAAAAAATACTGAAATTTATCCTATTTAGTTTTGAAATATCATGCTCTTATAAAATAATTGGATTAGTTTCTTCAAACGTTCTTTCAAGGTTTAAATTATCACTAGCTACTTCTGACATTGCCAGATAGGGGGTGGGGATATTCTGTTGTTGTTGTTGTTTTAATTGCATTTTTCCAGTTCTTTTGAAAATTTAATCAATGGATGTGAAAAGTATCATCTACATATTTAGATAACTTTTTTTAATATCATATTTTGTACTGTTTTAAGGTTTCCCAAACCATAGCCAGAGGTGGACCACGTTCACAAATTGCGATACCAGCCCAAGGTATGATAGAATTTCGAGATGCTCTCACTGATTTGCTAGAAGAATTTGGAACTGATGATGGAGGTAGGTTGAAATGCCAAGACATTTTTGTAATAATTTTGTGAATATGGGAACTTGGTTAAAATTTGCAATTTTTTTCTTCTTAGCTTTTGTTATTAATATATAACATTCTAACATTGATGTTGCAGGCATGGTATGTATACCATTCAGTAAAAGACTGAATGGCAAACATGCATCAAGCAGAATCATGCCAAAAGAGTAAGCAGTACATTTAAATTTCATTTGAATGTGTTGCTGTAAGGGAAAAATATATATATATAATTAGAACATACCATATAATTTTTTTGGAATTCATCTATACTTGGAAATCTTCAAATTTATTCATAACCCTGATTGATTGGTTAAGTAATTTGGTTGTGGAAACTTTATTTATTCAAAAAAAATGTTTTTCAAATTTCGCATCTTTTATTAATTTATTTTTAAATGTTTTAGAAGTTTTATTTCTAATAGTTTATTTAGGTCCTTTAGGAATATTTATAAAACTGGTGTTTTTTGAAGAAAGTTTGTTCTGAAACTTATGCATCAATTATAACACGCTAAAATTTCTGCTTTAAATACCAGTTGACAGGTTTTACTATTTTGCATATTGAATCTTATTACTCTAAGTGGGGGGGGGGGGAAATACCTACTATTTCTAACTTTGAATTTGTTTCATTTGTCTTCTGAATTTTTAAAATTATATTGTTTGACAATATATGTTAATGGTTAGCAAAGGAAAAGAAAAATAGTAAAATAAAATGTTACGAGTGTAAATAAATCATTTGCATTATGATAGTGGAATTCAAAAGAAAAATGAACTTTTAAATTAATTCCCATTTATTTGAACCTGATATCAGAAACAGTTCTTAATCTTTAAAAAAGGCATTTATCCTATGTCATCAGTCCTCAAGATACAAAAAATAATAAATTAGACAAATTTACTTTTAAATAATAAAGTGTTATTTTGTAGCAATTAATAAATTTGGTTTTAAAATTTAATGGTCTGAAAGATAAGTAAACTGAGTAATGATACTCAAGTAGATGTGGTTTTGCAAATTTCTGATTAGTTTATAATAAATTTGCAATTTATTCTTACATTGTAAAAGTAATTTTAAAGTTGTGAAACCATTGCATTTACATAAGATATAACTTTTATGCTAGTTTACTTTTCTAACATTTTCAGAATTTAGCACTTTTTAAATCAAGCTTTATTATTAATCATTTTTATTGGGATTATTATTGTTGTTGAAAGTATAATTCTACTATAATTTAAAAACTGGAGCATTTTATGTGCAAATGGCTTGTTTTTGTTTGATCAAATTAATTTACTTAGTGCTTATATATGCCAAAAATCGTTTCATGAAGTTTAGTTTTTTGTTCCAATCCTGTCTCTTGTATGCCTCTTATGCTGCAATTTTTATTATATTTCAGAATTTAAAGGAGAACTACCTGAAGGTCAACATATGAGAGTAGAAAACAAAAATTTTTATTTTGATATTGGACAAAACAGCAGGGGAATATATATGCGTATATCAGAAGTAAGAACTTTTTCACAGAAATGAAAATATTAATGAAATGTCAATGTTAAAATGTCTAAGTAACCTTTCATAACATTTTAGCAA
>JAPMOQ010025892.1:146504-163089 GCA_026543055.1 Argiope trifasciata
ATTATCCTGAAGCATGAAAAAGTGTATAAGAATAGAATATTTCTTATTAACTGTTTGGTGCTGCAGGCACAAACAATCAAAATATAAGTTTTTGTTTGATTGAGAACGAAAAAAAATCATTTCTGATCTAATTTATTTTTTAATAAAGGGATAAGTAATAAGTTAAATAGATTTTCTGAATTTAATAAATGGTTTTTAATCATATAATTATTAATTTAAAAAAATAAGTTGTATCATAAGAAAACAAGATCTTAGATCTTCAATAGAGTTGTATCGACTCCACTTCGGATCGTATTAATGTCCAACAGAAAGTTACTAAACAGTTTCTTGTTATCAGTATTTTATAAAATGTAAGTTGTTTTTTAAATTATTTTATTCATATCTTAAAAAAGAGCATTAATTTATTTGTATTATACTTCATTATTACTGAACTTACAATTTTTTGTTCCAGAAAAATAATAATGTGTACTGTGAGTGAATTACTTTATTGTTGCATGCTAATAAAACTTAGTGATTTATGCCATCATGCACATAATTGAATTATTTAACACTCCAAATCAGTTTTAAACATCCAGAATTTTAATTGTTTGGGGCAGGTAGTAACTATTGGCTTACACCTTTTTGAATTTCTATTATTGTAGAAGAAGACGCATTCTGATTTAACTATTCATCATTTCTTCATATAGGTTAAGAGTAATTTGAGAACAGCCATCACCATTCCAGAGAAATCTTGGTCCCGCTTTCGAGATATATTTGCTGACTATGTAGACAAGATGAAAGAATTGTCCGAGAAATCTGCTACAGGTGGTAAATGAAGTTCTATCTAGTGCCCATCCTGAGCAAAATCAATTGTACAGAGACATTAGTAGTATGCGACACGTTCTTTGCAGATTCCGACTGTCCCGCTGGTGATTGTTTAGGTGCTGTTATTTGTTCCCGGTGAATGACTGTTTTCTTTGTTGCGTCGCTAAGAGATAAATATTAAACAAAAATAAAAGCTTTGGCCCATGCTACGCTGGGCCTTGTCTTTATGGACCAGAAACCCGGTGAAAATATGGATGCTATAGCTGTTGTTTGTTTTGTTAAGTATTGGTTTCTGAGATTGTTCAGTATGAACAGTTGCAGAAGTGCATTTAGGTGAATAATTATGTCAAATTGCTATTTTCAAAACTTAGTTTTAAAAAAAAAGAATTGTACTTGATGAATTTGAAGATTTCATTTCTACACTGAACGGGTGATCATTTTCAGAGTATGTATGTATATATCTTTGCATTGTTTAGATTTTTAAAAATTTATTAATTTTATTTGATACAGGATTTCAGTTTGTAGTTCATTATTTTTGTACATGTACATACATAATGTATGCTGTTGCTACAGATCTTTTGTATGCACATCTACCTTTCTGGAATGTTTACTGCAAGACATAAAACTGTTTCAGAATTGTTAAATGTGAAAAGACAGTATTATACTTGAAGAATTATTGTTATTGTCTGAATCTAAGCATTGAAAGAAAAAAAAAAGTGAATTCATTATTTCATCTTAGACTAATAGGTATATCTTCCTCTTAGTCTTCTTTATTCCATATTTTGGCATGTTACTTTAAGACCTTAGTTTAACACTCATGAATTTTGTGATTACCTCTGCAGTGTAGTGTTATATATTTTTATTTCCAATTTTTAAAATTCTCTAAATTTTTGCTTCCGCACTGTTAATACTACAACTTTTTCATTTAAATTCTTTCTCTTAGCATATCCTTCAAAAGCAGCCTGATGTTGCATCGAAAAATTTTATTATTAAATTTCAGCTTTAAAAGTTATCAGAGTGGGATTGCGTTTCTAAAGTCTCCAGACCTTTAATAACATTTTATAGTTCATGACTAATGCCTCAAGGAAGTCATTTGTTATTGATGAAATTATGGAACATTTTGTGATAATGGGACGATAATCTTAAAAAGATATATTAGAAAGTTCTTTTTTATTTTATTGAAAAATATTTGCTCTAGGGCTTTTAAAAGAAGGTTTGAATTGCAAACTGGATGTGGGGCCACTTGGTATAAAAGACCTACAAAAATGTGTAACAATCAAATGGCAGAATGCCTTCTGATACTTATCATACCTGTTAAATATTTGGTGAAATAACTAGTTATACTTGTTACCTAATATGTCTTTCAGAATTTGTATAATAAGTTAGTGAATGTACTGTTAAAAAAGAGATTTTGGAAACGCAACTTACTGTTTTAGGGGTTTCGATTGAAATTTGGCTGTAAAGTCATAAGGATTCACTGGTATATAAACCTCATTATGTACATAGAGCTGACAGTATAGTAGATTTGAAAATGCTGCAAGTAAATTAAACTTGTCTGCATCCAAAGTAAATATTTACTATGCTTTGTCAGCTGCTTTTTGCTGTAACCATCTGCATTTTAATCACTATCAGATATATGTATACAGATCCCAGTGAATCCTTTTTTGGCTTTGTGTGCTGATTGCTTAAGAGCTTGATGAAACAGAAAGCTGCTTTTTCAAGAAGTTGTTGCTTGTTACACTATTTGAACTATTTACTGAACAGAAATACGTTCAGAGGTTTAACCCAAATCAAAAGAGAAAAGAAAAATCTTGAAATATGTATTTTCTCCTACGATGTAAAATTTTTGGGTGGGATCAGTACAGATAATATTGAAAGTGAAAAATTACTACATTCACTGTAGTTTTAGTCTGTTGAAAACTTACTAGCAGTCTTTCTCTGTATATATCAAAAGTCTTTTTGGATTGACTTAAAATTAGGACACAACTTTGTACATTTTTATGGGCAGTTCGAAGTTTTTCTTTAACTATATGGTTCAAAGATATAGGAGCCACAAAGCGAATATATTAAGTTCTAAGATGCTCTTGTATTTTGTATGTACATATTTGTGTATTAAGTGATCTTATATATTGCCTTCTGTTTGTTTCTCTTAAGCTCACCTACTGGAATTCAAAATTTATTTTAAAGTAAAGTTTCTTTGATATTTTTTAAACCCTAAGTCTTGTGTCATGAGCTATAATTTTGTTTTTGAGTTATCAAGTATTAGCAATATTCTGTTTAGTGTAGTAAATTTGATTAAAGTTTATGAAATCTTAGCTTTATTTCACCAAAAAATATCAAGTCGATATGTGTATAACTTGTATTCCAAAATTGCTGTACTTTTGAATTTTACTAAACTTGTGTGTCAGTATAACTAGATGTAACTATTCTTTTGATATAAAGACGTGTTAAATTATGTTAATATTACTGCTAAGAAATAAGTTTTTGAGTCTTGTTAATGTTGACGTTGTGCTTTGTAATTAGTGTTTAACACTGGGCTGTTAAGTAAGAGCCTGGAAGTTATTGTAAGCATGGCACTCATATGAAGGATATATTCAATTGCATCGGAATTGCCGTTATTTTTTCTGGATAGTTGTGTTTGAATGACTTATCTATAGCAGTTCAAGATATTGTGGTCCTTAGGTGAGCTGCACCTGATTTTATTTACAAAATTCTAAATGAACTTTGTCAAATGCTGTTGTTACATAAGTCTGTTTGCAGTGACAAAGAGAGTTATTTCTCACACACCGGCCATTGCTAGCTATACTTTTCTATTAGCAGTTACTGCCAGGCTGCTGTTTTTCATAAAAAAATAAAAACTTTAATGTTAATTCTAATACCATGCTGAGTGTTTTAAGTTTGAAAATATTTTGGACAAAAGTTATGTGGGCCCCCTCTTCAGCATTCTGTTATCTGTGTGTCCCTTCTTGAAATGGAACACTTTTTTGGAATTATTTTATGGGGTAACATAGCAATCACACTGCCACTCTAAAATAATTTACTGGGTGTTTATGCCCAGTAATATGCGCATCTAGAGAATTTGAGACGTTAGTTATTTGTTTGTTATATTGTTGTAAAATAAATGTTAGTGCAGCACTATAGATTTGTTTTGTTGACAATTATCTCTTGTTTCCTTATATAAATCTGAATGCTAAAATTCTTGCTTTGTGCAAGGGCAGATGTTGTGTAAGATGTCTATTTGTGAATAGACTTCCTAAAAACTGTGGTGTCCTGTAGCTTTAGAAATCAATCCCGGTGTTTTTCTTCAGTTTTTGTATAATGCAGATAGTGTATAGTATTTCTTTTGTTTTTTCTTGGAAGAGGTTTAATCTGTTAATTTGTTCTTATTTAGGAAACTTTAAATTTTTTTATTTTTTTTAATTATTCCAGTTAAAACAAAAACCCCAAAAGTATATATTAGAAATTTTTGTTGTCTCTTGTTCCTAATTATATTATTATTATTATTATTGTAGATAAAAAAAATAAGAATATGTTTCTCTATTTTCTATATTATATTAATTTTTGAAACATGCTTTGTTTTTGTTTTTTCATCCTAAGAGATGTGAAATTTCTGTCTGCTTGTTGCCATTTTTCAATGTATTTCCTGTCTGTAAAAAAATATAATATTGAAAACTATTTGAGAAAAAAAAAAATGTAACTTTAATGAACATGATCTCTCAGTGTGAATTTTTTATGTATTGGGATGGATATTGTCTGCCCTTGCTATTATTTTTTTTCATAATATTGGATTAATTTTTTTTTATATTACTTAAGCTGACAGTGTTTATTTACTTTTGTTTCACCCACATCAGAGCTTTAAGGAAGAGATTAGTGGGGATATTGTTAAAACTGCACAGTTTTATGACTTATGTAAAACCATTTGTAGATATATTTGTGAAATTTTATGTAACTTACTATGTTTTAAAAATATTCCTCTATTTTTAGTCTGTATTTCTTTAACTACATACACTGTACATTGCCTCACATCTCTCATATGATACACACGTTTTGAGTTCAGATGTGATATCTTTTAATTATTTAATGATAATGAAAGCAAAAAGTATTCTTTTGTCCAAGAAATTATAAATAATCAACATGTGTGATATGAAGTAATGTACCCTTTTTGTATTGATAAAGTGCTGCTGTGTTTTAAATTATTTTCTAAAGTTATTTATCTGTTATGTTTCTGACTTTTTTTAAAAAAAATTAAACAAAATGCAAAACCTTTACTGCTAAAGCTCTTATTAAATAGAGCAAAGCATATTTAGCAGGTCATCCAAACCAGTTTCAGCATCTAACACAAATCTGTTGGGGCAGTCTAACCATTGTTGTCAAGTATGTATGCATAGAAAGTTGCATGTTAATGTTTCAAAAATTTTATTTTTTGTCCCTAATATAACTTAACTGCACATTACTAGTTTTTAAATTGTATAGAATATATTTAAAAAAAATCAAAGTCGATTTTAAAAATATTTTTAGAAGCTGAATCTGCATGTTGACTTTAAAATAGTATTTTTATTAAAAATTGCCTAATATTTATCTGAATTTCCAGAGTTGAGAAGTAAGTATTCGAAAAGCTGAATTGCAGCAATTTTTTCATTCAAATATTAACTATTAATATGTTTGTTTTGCATTTCTTCGTAATTATCCTTGTATCTTCTTGCATAGTATTCTGTGCTTATTTATCTAAAACACGTTTGTTTTAATTTTGGTTTCTTATATTTGTTCATGTTGAATTGGAATTGGTAAGGCTAAAGTCGTAGATTGGGCTTCATTTTTCTATTATCAGTTAAAAAACGAAATGGAACATGTTAAAAGTTTTCCTTGATTTTTCATTTTCTGGAAACGCTTGAAGAAATGTTATATTCAGATCTCATCTAAAATGTTTTCAATTCTTATTTAATTATGATGTCCTTTTATAAACAACTTACTTAATTTTTAAGATTAAAATTTGTTTATTATTTAAATTAATGAAACTCTTATTCTTAGTTGCATAGTTAAAAACTACATTGAAACTTTTGTTTTTAAAAACCTAAAAATTATTAAGGGTAAGCAGTTATTTAATATCTAGAAAATGACTTTTTGATCTTTTCAGAAAAGCTATTAAGTTATATATAAATAATTAAATATACTAAAATTTTAAATTGATTATAATTCTAAAGCATAAATATTGCCATATTGTTGAGTGACAAGAAAATTTAAATTCATCAATCACTATGGTAAGTATAGAAAGGATGGCATTTTATTGCATTGTGGTTACCGCTCCCATAAATTTTGAATTGTTTAGTGAGGCTTTAATTTTATTATTCAATTCATTCATTCTTTAGTCCCTGTGAGTAGAATTGTAGCATTACCTAATTATAGTACTTAAAATTGATTTATTAAACTCCGGATATTTTGTCTGTTATGCCACTTATACGAAGCTGTCTTTCTCTGACTATGCTTTATATAAAAAAAAGTTTTACATTTTCGAAAATAACATTTTATGTTGGAAGATTTTTTTAAGGAAATTAAATGTACTGTTTTACTGATTGCATTAGAATCTTAATTATGCGGCTCTGTTAATACTGTTTCTTTGTTAAGTGCTGTAATGTGGGTAAATACATACCATACATTTTTACTGAAGAAAATAGCTCTGTAAGTATGACGGAAAGTTTCGGGAGGCTGTAGGTCGGAAGTATTCTTAAGGAAATCGGTTTCTATTAGCCGAATATCTATGGTATATAGGGTCCCTTTCGTTTTTTAAAATAAAGATTCATCTAAATGATTACAACGAATGGACCTTTCCCATCACTATCAGTTAATAGAAACTTTGAAATATAAAAATTTCGTGAATTTTAATTAAAATCTCTCAAAATTATGCCTGTTTCGGTCTTAGTTAGCTTAGCTACAATGAATTGAAGGCCTGAAAATTTTGGATTCTTGCAAAAATAACTTATCTGTATAATTAATTCAGTCCCCATGGTAAAAGGCTCCATGTTCCATTAATGCCATTCAATTTCCCCATTCCCCCTTAAATAATCAATCTTACTTAATAATCATAAAAATATTATTTAATAATTATTTCAGATTTCATGACGGAGCTTTATGCGCACATCTAAACTGGTTTTAATTAATTATGAACTTTTTCTAAACTTACTAATTGTAATTGCAATTACCAAATTAGGATGTGTATATGCTCGTGATTAGTTTGCAACACCGCGAAACTTCGAAATATCACTCATTGACGAATTTTACATTTAAGCAGAATGTCTTCACCCGCACACATACTTACAATTAAAAACGGAAAAATCTCTAACATTATTAAAAGAGTTCGTAATGTCGACAGTTTTGCAAAAACCTTTTTAATGAGATTTTTGCATAAAATCATATATTTCTACTGGAATTTAGAATAGTTTATTATATCCAGATTGACGAGGGTGGCAACCAGCTCTTTTTACGAATGTTAGTATGCGAGACCTCATTGAATTTTCAACTTGTACATGGTTTGTATATCTTGCGAATCTTCCGTGCTACTTGATCCTAAAACCGTGACTTTGCCGCTCGACTTCTGAAACAAAATTTTATTTTGCATCTTAAGTAAAAACTTGTCTATTGAACAATGTGAGCTATTAATAATTTTTATGAGAACTTTTTTTATACATGTGTGTGCTGTAGAAAATTAATTTGAGTTAGGTGAACATTAAATCACGTTCATTTTCGGAAAATAGCACCAGTAGATAAAATTAAGTTAAATGGCACAGTGTGAAATATTAGTGAAAATCAATACCCTAGCGAGTATAACTGGTGCTCAAGACATATTTCCCCCCTCAATGATATTTCATTTAATGCTTTTTCTCAGTTATTAAATTAGGAGTAGTTGCAGCTAGCACAACGGCCGTTAGAACTTCTAGAGAAATTTTTTCTAAATGCTAGTTGAAAACGAAATAGAAAATTTCATTTGAGAGCTACCAAAAGTGCAGAATTATCGATAAATAATAAATCGAAAAGATTTTTATCATTCGTTGTGCATCAGAATTATATTTAGGATACATCTTATGGATTATTTTATGGAATTTGAAGCATCATCAGATGACATTGATTATTCCCGAGACGGAACCTTTCCCCAAATTTCCATGCCATACCATCATTTAACATGCAATAAGCTCGCATGCTCATCATTTTTTTTTTTTTTTTTCGAATTTAGCACAGTGCGGTAACCTGGTGATAAGGTTTCGACTATTTTGCGCAAAGCTATTGGCACCAAATCTGAAAAATCGCTGGGCTCATTTCTTTAATACAGCTACGTAGATGGGTTAGTACATCATGTTGCACTCGAGCGGACAGCCCATAAAGCATTCTTTCTCCTAACATTAAGCAGCTTATACAATCATGCTGCCTATCAGATTACTTAATATCAAACCTTCTTGCGTATTGTTTTTCTTTGATATCCGCAATATCTATCTATGTATCCGCAATACTTTACACTGCCTCTTTTTTAGGTAAGCTTGTTGTACCAAGTCTCAACTAGACGCAAAATTGCTTCAGATATTTTCGTTGTCTGTCTTTTTTCGTATATGAAGTTTTGTTAATCGACAAAAAGAAACTAGATTTTCACGGATTTTTTTTCATTTTAGGTCTCCTGAGGTTCGAAGAAGTCGTCATTTATGTTTGTGAATACGATAACTCAAACACATTTTGAGCTAGACAAATGAAATTTCTTTGAGAAATGAGCTTTATACCAAATTTTTTATATTATTGAACAAATCATTTCAGTGGAAGGTGATAATTAAACATAAAGAGCTAAATAGGTCAAAATTTTGTTCTCAGAGTTGGCATCTAAAAGGTAGAAAGTGAACTCGGATCTTTTCGCGTTTATGTAAACGCAACAACTCTCATCAGGGAAATTCAGTATGTAATCTTGTTACTACAACTGTATTCCTTGTCAGATTTTGATTTGAATCGGTCTAAAAGAAAAAAAAAGCCAAAAATCGTATTTGCTCTCCAGATTCGTATACGCATAAGATCTTATTTCGTAATTTTTATTAGACGATGCCATTCGCACCTTTCCTATATTCCACGATTTTAATTTGGGTGGGGAAATAGGATTGACTGAATAGTATGAAAATAATTTCAGTGGGACCATTATTACTATTGCTATTTAATTTTTCTTGTATAAGGGAAAAGTATCGCAATCATCAGAAAATTCGATCTGGAAATACTTCAATATCTCCACGTTACAAACCCATTTGAATTCGTCGAATCTTTTAAACTATGTTTATGAGCATATTAACTTCCTTTCAGATAAACGGATGATACTTTATCTTAAAACAAAGTCTTCATATCTGTATCAAATTTTGAGCGAACAACCATTGATAAGATTTACTGTTTAAATGGAAAAGAATAATAGCTACAAATAGTAAAGAACTAGACGTGTAAAATTTAATTCAAATGTAACATCTTAGTTGTAGATCGGAATCCAATTTTTGTACTTAACTCATCCAAAAGACTTACGCATTCTTAAAGTTCGATCTTGGGACCATTGGATTCGTAGTCGTGTAACATAAACCCTTTAAAAACGTGTTCACTCCGGTCTGAAAGTTCTTGTGTGACTTATGAACTTAACACCATATTACTCCCCCTCCGGTGAAACGAACATTTTTTTCGCGCTAAACGTTACGGCGACATTTGCTACCGGTAGAGGGTGCCACGAAGGTTGCGTTTGTTAATTCAGAATCAGGGTCACCAAAGTGCTTTCTTGAGGTTCAAACTCGTGCTCATTGGGTCAGTAACCGTTAGAAAAAAGTGTACTTTCCGGTCTGGAAGTTCATATGCGGCCATGTACATTCTTAAGGCTCCATCTCGGGGCCATTGGGTCCGTAGCCGAGTGACATAACTCCTAGACAAAAGGAAGTTCTTATGTGGCTTATGAATTTATCACCACAGACTGTGAATGTATCTGAACTTAATCATTTATATAAACACAATATCTTAGCTAAATGAAAGTTGGTACAGAGGAAATCTTGTTTCAGTGTCTAAAGTATGAATTTTTATCAAATTTTCAACCAGATCTGCCAAAGGGTAACCGTCTTTTCGGGTTTTTAATATATGTAACTTCGATAATTTAAAAACGCAAAACTTTAAGTAAAGAAAATTTGTTTTGTGATAATGTTACTAAAATTGTAATTCTCAAATGATTGTAAGGAAAAAAACTTCCATGGAGCATATTCGATTTTCTATGCTATGCACAAAACGCTAATATATTGAACTAGAAATAAAAATATGAGCACTTGAGGCTTTCACAAGCTTGGTTAACATCTACGCTTTTATACATGTAGAAGGCAGATAACACCTACATATTAAAATGTTAAGACCACTCCTGCTGGTTCTTCTTTCAATGCAGAAAAGGTATTATAATCTCAAAATAATAAGATTTTGATAAATCGCGAACTCTTTTTAAGCACTGTCTGAATTTCGAAAAAGAATGTTTCTGGAATTATGTCTGTAGATCTAAAACGCTTTGAACTAAGGTGGAAAGTGAAATTTGGTAAAAATGTTTCTGTTTCTAAATTGTGAATACGATAATTCAAATAGCAAAGAAATATATGAATGAAATTTAGCACGTAATTTTATCACACTTTTGAATTCATATTAAATTTTTGACCAAATTTATCAAAGCATGGCCGTGAGCTCTCTCTGCTTGTACTTATGTATGAAAGCAATAATTCAAAGACGCAACAATTTAATTTAATAAAATTCTGCATGCAATCCCCTTGAAAATTCATAAATCAAATATTTGATCTATATCCAGAAGAAAGTCGTTCAAAGTGCATACTTATTTTTTGTGCATCACATTGTGAAACACAAAACTCTTCATATTGAATCAGTACATCTCCGAATTTCATAAGCGGTACTCGCGCTTGTGCATTTGAAAGTGTGCCGCACACCTTATTTCCTATTCTATAATCAGGGCATTTGACGAAGAGTAAAAGGTGAATTGTAAAAAGTGGTGATTAAAATACTAGAGAACATTTCTGCGTGCTCTCCCTTGCACGAAGTATTCAGAGAAACTTCTGCAAAAAAGTCATTGAATGTTTTGATGGATCTCTACGTTTTGTACTTCCTTCGGTTCAAAGATACCATTTTCACTTTCTCTTACACAGAGAAAATATTGTAACCGTCAAATACTCGAGAGTTTGGCGGATCTCCACTTTTCAGGCTTCCCTGAATCCGAAGAACACGGTTTTGAAAATGTGACTTTGAATACAATAACTAATAAACGCTTCGAACTAGGTGGATGAAATTTGGTATCTATTTCAAATTTGAAGATTCCTATTAAGTTTCATAGGAAACCAATGCAAAAGAAATCTGATTACCTTAATATAAATTAACTCGATAATTTCAAAACTATGGATAATAAAAGTTGGTATGCACTCTTTTGAAGAGCGTGAACCAAATCCTTAAAGGAGTTGATCATCTACTGAGATGGACTTATACAAGTATGTAAATTCATAAACTTGACTTAATTATATAAATTTGACGGGTGATTTGTAATTATGTGTCAAATAGTTTTATTCGATCGGTGGAAAAAGCATCCTCAATATACATTCGATTTGGGTATTTAATTATTTTTTGTGGGGGGGAGGGTATTAACCACAGCCTAGCAATTAATTGCCAAAAAACTATTTTTTTTAGGTTTTTTCTTTACTATTATTCGTCGATGCTCTAAGGTTACAGAACAAGATTATTAGTATACAAGAAAATAAATATGCATGCAGCTATAAGGTCACCACGGTTGAAATTTATGACAATACATTTGTAAACATGATTCTTCAAAAACGATAGGATCTCTGCAAAAAAGAAAGAAATATGTGTGGTCAGTGATCCTTTAACCTAAATTATAGGTTTATGCCAAACTTTAAATGAGATTCCTCAACAGACAGACACTCCATTCATATAAGTACATATGAGCATAGCTTAATAAGTGAAAGAATGGGCTGCAGAGGTCTGATGGTAAGATCTCCGCTTTCGAGTCGTAGGCTGTCAGGTTTGATACCCGATTCTATTGAAGAACCGTCGTGTAAGGAGGTCTGTTGTATGTAAATCTGTTACGTCCTCTCGATGGTTTGAAGAGGAGAGTACGCCCGCTTAGGTGTGGCCCTCGTCATCTGACCGCGGTTCAAAAGTATGAGGTCCGTCCCAAAATAACCCTAGAGTTGTTTTACAACGGGACGTTAATATAACTAAGTTAAACGCAAGTGCAAGAACATAACTAAAAAGAGCGTTCACAACGAGCTTATTATATGAAGTCTGATATATGGATCGATTTTGTTTAATGGTTAATTGTATATTTATTCCTTTGTGCATGAAAGAGATAAATAAAAGCCATGAAACTAGAATAATAAAGTTGAGTATATAATTCCGGTTTCAAAATTGGTGTTCTGCATAAAAATTTGAACAAATGGTTAGCGGAAGAAATCTAAAAGGTATATTCGATACTCTCAATTAAGACTGAAAGACGATTTATATTTTAGAAAATGTACATGAAGGTCTTGGAGAAAATACTCTTATTGGCTGCTGGTTACCTTCAATTACAAAGTTAATCTACTTTATAATTAGTTTTGAAGATCTGGCGAAACCATTTGAATTGCTATCTAAAACGGGAAACAATCAACTTACCATTATTATTTAATTAACACAATCCTCTCATATGTAATCCAATTTAGTTACAGACTTTATTATGTTATTCGCGTGCATGCCTTTGAGAAGATAAATCGTATTCTTCTTGAAACAACAAGCGAATAAATTAACACACATGCAATTTAAGGTCGATCGCGTTGTCCCAGGGTAACTAGATGACAACACGTCTAGAGTCTATACAAATGTCCAGACTCTAAACGCTGGCTATTTGGGTGAGACAGAAAGGAAATTCAATTGGCTGAAAGATAAATATAGTCTCATCTCTTAGAACAAAACACTAGTTCAAATTTATCTCATTGCGGTCATGTTAAGCATAGCGACATGTAATTAACGAATATGTTACTAGAAGCTGTTGTGAGGCTATATATATATATAATGGTTTTGATAATAAATTATTAATTTTTAGTATGAAACTTGGAAAGCCGCAACTTTACATCAAAAGAGCCGCAGATTGTCGACCCCTGTTCTTGGCATATAGAATCTACATGCTTGCATTTGGCGTACAGAGAAAAGGGTTCATTTTTTTAAAAAAGGGGGAAAGTTAGGTGAACATAACTCCATGCTGTGTATTGCATTTATCATTGCTATTGCACCACGACAGAATGATGTTACGTAGTCTCTTATGCGACACAAGCTTCGAGATCCTCTTTTCCTCCATTACTTAAATCAGATATTTTTATTTTATAAACAGATTTTAAGATTCAAATATTATAACAAATTAAAAAGCTTTTATTTTTTAATCATACAAAATAGCAATTTCAGTACATCTCCCACAAACAGAACTTGTTATTTAAATAAGTAAATACTTAAAAATTGTGGAATTATGCAAATTATCTTGCAAAAGGAAGGCCTACGTTTTCGGCCTTATGGCAAAAGAAAATTTCCAACTTTGACTACCATGCAAATATATATTTTTAAAAAAGGTTACAAAAATATAAGAAATTGCTGAACATGTATGACAGCAAAAAGTCCTAATAAAATAATGCCTACCGATGAGAAGCAATTTCACATTAAACAATATTGTAATGTCACAAACGATGCCAAAGCACAGAAGTCATAATTAGAAAAACTTTTAAATGCTTTCAGACAATAATTAAGTTATTTTTTATAAGAATTCTTTTTAACGTGTCAGGGTTAAATGAAAATTGTCCCTGAAAAGTAAAAAAAAAATCTATTCAAAATATGACAAACATGCCATATTGTAACCGAAAAAGAACTGAATATGTCAGTAAAGTTCTGTACTGTGTCTAACCAAACTAGACTTGGCTTTATGTCCCTTCACGAACTTTTACCAAGAAATGCTGCCTCCTGTTTCGAATCTAAATCTTTCAGATCATCAGTTCACAATTTCATTGGTTGTGTGAGAAATATTTTGAAGGCGACTAATTAAGGTGCAAAAATAAAAAGATGAAAATCGCCAAAAAAAATAAAATTCATTAAGCTGTTAGTGTTTCATCATAATATCTAATTACAAATCCTAAAAATAACTCTGGATATCTTTTTAAAGTTCTTAAAGATTAAGTCCAGATTTCCATTCCATAGATTTTTTTTTTTGTGTGTGTGTGTGTGTGATGCTACGGATATTTCAAAATTCCAGAGTATATACTAAATCTTACTTTTTGTGACAATCAAAATAATTTTCAAATGAATATTTCTTTAGGAGTTGACATACATAATATTTGATTGGGAAATTGATTTATCATATTGCAAATACAATATATGCTTGATTTCTTAAATACTAAATATAATGAATATGTAATTTGCCATGTACTAAATGCAGTAATTACATCATTTATCAGATGCGAATACAATAAATACGAGGAAGACATTGATGATTTTCAAAACTTGCATATTTATAATTTAATAAACTTGCATTTAAATAATATAATAGGCAACCAACCACTAGTCAAGGATTGCTAATAAAAATAAAGACATTAACTTTAAAAAAAAATATTAAATTAAAGTTACTCAAAATATACAAGAAGTATCAGCAATTTTAAAAACAAAAGCATTTACGCTCTGAAAAAAATTCTGTATTTTATTTGGAAAATATGCAAAATAAATAAAAGAAGTGTTTCCAATACAACAAAATAGAAAAATTCTAAAAAATATTAAATATTGCGAATTATTGCTCTGAAATGAAAAATTCATTTACTAATCACTTAGAATTTTTAGAAAAGGACCTGATATCAATTTTATGAAAGACATTCAGTTTAGTGAAATTGCCCACTCAAAGAAGTACAGTTTTTTTAGGATTTGCGACGACTTTTGATAATAAGGCAGCAATTAAATGGAATTATATTCATTAAAAAGAAATGTGTATAGAGTTTTTATTTAAAAAAGTAATAATGATCTGTTATGTTTATTATATTGGGAAAAATTCTTTGAATAATGCATTTGTCCTTGCACAAGCAATTTCTAATTTATAAGATATCAACTGAATATGGCGCTAAATTTTGCCGTTTATGTGCAGGCATTTGGTGCATAACAGCCAAGAGTGACTTGATCGCTTTATATTGTTGTCGAACTTTTATCAAAAACCTGATCAGTGATATTACTCTAAAAACAATCTAGCAGTCTGGATATACATTGAAGTGACAAAAGTCATGGGATGACTGTTAATATCGTGTCGGTCCTCCTTTTGCCCGGCGAAGTGCAACAACTCGACGTGTCATGGAGTTCAAAAGTCTTTGGAAGTCCTCTGCAGGAATATTGAGCCATGCTGTCTGTATAGATGTCCATAATTGTGAAAGTGTGGATGGTGCAGGAGTTTGGGCACGAACGGACCTTTCGATGATGTCCCATAAATGCTCGATGGGATTCATATCGGGCGATCCAGGTGGCCAGATCATGCGCTGGAATTGTCCGGAATGTTCTTCAAACCAATCGTGAACTGTTCTGGCCCGGTGACATGGGGCATTGTCATCCATAAAAATCCCATCGTTGTGTGGGTACGTGAAGTCCATGAATGGCTGCAAGTGATCTGCAAGCAGCTGAACATAACCATTTCCAGTCAATGATCGGTTCAGTTGCACCAGAGGACCGAGTCCATGCCATGTAAAAACAACCCACACCATTACGCAGCCACCACCAGCTTGAACAGTGCCTCCTGACAGTTTGGGTCCATGGCTTCGTGAGGTCTGCGCCGCACTCGAACTCTACCATCAGCTCGTAACAGCTGAAATCGTGATTCATCTGACCACGCCACGGTTTTCCACTGGTCTAGGGACCAGTCGATATGCTCACGAGCCCAGGAGAGTCGCTGCAGACGATGTCGTGCTGTCAGTAAAGGCACTCGAGTCGGTCTTCTGCTGTCATAGCCCAAGGAAGACAAATTTCGCCGCACAGTCCTATCGGACACGTGCCTCGTACGTCCCACATTGATTCCTGCAGTTATTTGACGAAGTGTTGCGTGTCTATTAACATTCACCATTCTACACAGACGTCGGTGGTCTCGGTCGTTAAGTGCAGGTGGTCGCCCTCTGCGCTGTCCATGATGGGATTTGATGCCTGAAATTTCATACTCTCGGCACACTCGTGATACTGTGGATCTCGGAATGTTGAATTCACTAACGATATCCGCAATGGAATGACCCATGCGTCTAGCTCCAACAAAGTCTGTTAATTCTCGTCGTGCCGCCATAAATCACGAAAAACCTGTTCACATGAATAACTTGAACACAAATGAAAGCTCTGGAAAACGAACTGCGCATTTATACTTTTTCGCTGCGATACTACTGCCATCTGTATATTTGCATATTGCTATCCCATGACTTTTGTCACTTCAGTGTATGATACTTCAATTAAAAAATATTTTCCATTTAGTGTTTTTTTCACTTTCTTCATTTGGTCTTTAAAAGTAGTTTTCATTTGCTGTTTTTTGAAAGGAAATTCTTAAAATAAATATGAAAAGACAGTTCCGCCTCCCATTTATTGTGAACAGCTGTTATTAAACTATAGCGTTAAATGGTTCGTGTTTCATCCCCATAGATTCGTGCAACAATCAGACAATGTCATGATTATCTTTGACCTTTTGACGATGATGGCCATCAATTTGAATTAA
>JAPMOQ010025919.1:0-10881 GCA_026543055.1 Argiope trifasciata
TCGAATTGTGATCACCAGGCCCAATTCCCTGTTATTATTCATTTGATAGAGCCAGTGAGCCAATAATCAAAATTTATTCATTCTGTTAAACGCTGAATGTTGAATGAAGTTGAATTATTAGGAGTTTGGATAATTAAGTCTACAGACTGGGCCCATTGTCATTTCATGGTGATAAGCATTGAAACTTTGAATCGTTTCTGCTACATAGTTAATTTAATTTTACATTAAGAATTCTATAGAGGATAACACAAAAAAATATTATTCTATAGAGGATAACACATATTTTCAAGCAATTAATACATCAACCTAAAACTTTATATCATGTATGTTATTTTCTTATTTGAAGCCAGAAAATAAATCTCAAATCTGTGTTCAATTTAATTTAATGATTATTTTATAAAGAGCAGAAAGTGCTTAGAATAATATTTTTTTTTTAAAAAAAAACGATGTTTAAAATACAGTTTTTATAAAAAAAGAAATAATTGCAATTTTATCAAGAGTAAGAAAAAGAGCAAAAGCCTCCAAAATTTACATGTTTCTGCCCTCAGTATCATGCATGAGAAATAAAGCATACATGCATTTACTATTATGGATTTTTTAATTGCAAATAAATCATTATTAATATGAAGTAAGTCAAAGATTGGTTAGATTTCTAGCTCTAAAAGGTTTGTAAAAGCTATAAATAATATTTACTCGGCATGATGAAGAACAATTTCCAAATTTATATTAGTAATTCATGTCATATTATAAATATTTAATATTTTTCTTGAGAACAAAGATCAAATTTCCGTTCAGAAATTTTAATAAAACTCGTAGAAGAAAATTTCTTACAGTTATCTATTTGATCTTTTCAATATGAAATTTAATATATTTTCATTTGAAGGGTTATTTAAATTCTTACTTGTAAGAAGAAATTTAAATATATGAGAATAATATGTATGTAAACTTTTAATAATAGTATTTTCGAGATATTCATCGTTATTACAATGTATTATTCTGCTTGCAGTTTGATACGCATTTTTACAATTTTCTTAAAAACTAAAATGCTTGGAGTTTAGTTTTTACTAGATGCACATTTTTATTTGATCTCAGTCTATTTGAAATATTTTTTAACCTCCTATCATTGTTTGAAATTAATTCACACTAAGGAATATTCTAAAATAAAATGACTACCCCCCACTGAAAAAAATTCTAAAATATAGTTAACATGTTACTTGGTTTACCTGCACTTTTATTAGAATAAATCACAATTAATCCCGATTTAGAATTCAGCAGTAGTTTAAAAAACGACTCACTGAGTATTTCTGGGCCAGGTTGTTTTCTTTACATACTTTCAACTAATGAAAGTCTTAAATATCTACGAATGATTTTCGTACACCAACCGTTGAAATATAACTACCAATGCGCAATACATAATTTTAAAAAGTGTTATCTTTAAACTCTTATAATTAATTCTCTGATCATGTTATAATTAATTCTATAGCAATGACCATATGCTTAAGAAAGAAATGCAGCAGATTATCAAACTACAGGCAGAAATAAAAAGAAAAATGAAGAAATATTTTCAGTTTTAATCTGGATCCAATCTTACTTCGTTTTTTTTAAATTTAGAAATAATTTATTTAACAGCAATACATATTTTTAGCATTGAAATACACTCATAACACTGCTTAGGGATATAAGTCCACTGAATTGTTATGGAAATATAGATATTTATCTCTTCCTTTTGAAATAACTTAAAGCATGTTTATATGAATATGCTCACATTGATTGCTATTAATAATGGTATTATGCAATATTGCGTCTTTATGAGATAACAGTGGACCGATATTGATATTTTATATTAGCTCATTTAGCTAGTAGAGTATGAAAATCAATTCAAATAGCTTAATATCTCAAAAAAAAAAACGAGCAGTTTTTTCTCCAATAACATTTAAACGTAAAGAAAAAAATAAGCTGCATTTTAGAATCGTTTAGAAAGCTTTCAATAAATATAACTACAAGAATTACTATAATTGACAATGGATTAATTTCTTTCTTTCATGTCTTTATGGATTAAAAATACTTAAAATTTTATGGACACATAACTGAATTTAAATGCAAGGTTATGGTGAAATATTAAATAAAAATTTATTTTATTTTGGAAGAATATAGAATTAAAATGATGTTTAATATTTCTATTTTTATCTATAAATTCAAGATTATATAAACAAAATTTTCTTCAATTTTTATAACGCTGAATTCAATTATAATCGAGTAATGAAAAATATTTCAAAAGTAATAGAAATATATTAAGAAATCTGTAATAATATATAATTTATTGCAAAGAATTCCATGAATTTGTCAGTTTCAAATATTTATAGTTTAAAAATTTACTTTATTACCATAAAATTAGCTTCGATATAAATATATAAATTATTTATAAATAAAAACAAAGCATAAATTTCGTCTTTTTAATTTTTAAAAAAATAAAACTTTTTAATGATTTTTTTATAATTCTGTTGGCATAAATTTTAGATCTAAAATATATGTGAAATAAAATTTATTTAAAATAAAAACATTTTCGTAACTAAAAAATTATATTTTAAAATGAAAACACTTTCTAAAATGATATAATTATTATAAAATTAATTTCACGGAAGAAAAAAAAATGCAAAGCTGTAAGAATGATAAAGAAAGTATTTACAATGTAAACGATAGTTGTAATTTCAAAATATATTTACATTTTTCTATGTTTTAAATTCAATAATAAGGCTTTTCTTTGTAATAATTCTTAGATATTAATTTTCAAATAGAATGAAGGAAGTTAAAATGTTTTTTCATTAATAAAAATCGTTTAATAATATGTAATAGAAATTTATTTAATATAAAATAGCGTTTAAGACAAGTCTAAACATTCATTTTACTCTTAAAATAATAAAAAAATTGAGAAATATTAAATTTATTCAAAATAACATAAATATATCAAATTAATTTTGAAAATTTGAAAATTAGATTATAGCAAAATACTAAGGTCAATAAATAATATTATTTAGAATTTATTTATATAAAATTTACTATTTCCATTCACTGAATAAAATACACATCTAGCTAGCTCAAAAATAAATTTTTTAGAAGCGTTTCTTCTTCTAATTTATGCAAAAGTAATCTACCCATTCTATCGCTGGTATATCATTAACCAAATGACTGTTGGCAAAAGGAAATTTTGCTCCCAGTTTTAAGATAATGAGGGCTGGGCCTAAATGACCAATGTCCATCTGTAGCACGTGCAACACAGGCCCACTATAATGAACTCGCCGTGTACATTCGTGCGTGTTTCATTTTATGCATAATTTGATGTTCACATTGCATCTTGTCAAATCATTAGATAATTGTTTCTGATATATGAGTTTGCAGCTCCTCCGATCTTTGGTAACCTGGTGTAATTTATGCAAATTGCTAAGCCCAATTATCTTTGAGGTGTAATAATTACTCTCACGTTTTCCTTCTCAATCCTTATTTATAATTATTTTGCCTTTTATATTTTATAAGATGGTTACATAAATGTTTATTTTAAATAAATGTTTGAATCATATTTACTATAGAGTAATGAAATAATTACTAATTTAAATATTTTTTAATTTTAAAAGGAATGGCAATTTTTAAAATGTTTATTTACTCGCAAATCAGTATTCAAATTTGAATAAAAAACAAATTGATTTAAACAAAAATTTCAATTTTTTACTATTGTATGGTAATTTTTAATATTAAAATAATTATTAATTATCGTAAAGTCATATTATTTTTATTTTAAATTTATCATGGCTTTAGGATTCATTTATTTTTTTCATTCTCATAAATGTATTTTTACAAATTTCTGCCACTTTTTTTTTTAAAAGAAATATCTTGCATTGTTAGGGTGGTAAAAATGTTTCTACTAATACTAATAAATTCCTCTTAAATCATTTGCAAGAAAAGTTGCTGAATTAATATCGTGGAAAGATGATAATTATATTTAGAAATGAACCTTTATATTGACATGTTCTTTTATTTTCCATATTTTATGAATAGCAAAAATAATTAATAATTTTTCTCCGCATAGTCCCTTTTCAAATAAGAATTCTACCGTATGTATATCAATAAAAAATCAACATTTAGTCAGTTCAGATAAAACTCAGGTAAATCAAACATTTTCAAATTTAATGGAATGCAAAATCAAATGGCGTATTTGAAAAATAAAAATACCACTGGTTTAATACGAAAAATTTCCATCACTGATCTTTTAAAATAAATTTAAATTTTAAACAAATATATTATATCAAATCTTAATATTTAAATGCATTGTTTGTTATTAAATTACTGGTTAAACAATAAAAGAATAATTAACTATTTATCAGAAAAAGGAATATATACATTTAAATTGAACTTTCAATATTGCTTTGCTATTTGAAATAAAATCCAGAAAAAACGCATTAAATATAACAGAATTTTCAAAATTTAATTCAAGAAATATTTTTTTTTATTGTTACTTCCATATTTTTTCACAATGTGGGTGTTTTTATATCTGCAGTTTCTTATAGATTTCACATTTCTCCATTGTACACAAACAATTTAAGTAAAGTTCAAATAATAAACCCTTGATTCATAATTTAAATATTGTAATTTGACAACATTCTGTTTCAGTCTATGAAAATTCTTCAAATATTTTATATGTTACTGTTGATATACATATTTATTAGTTACTCTGCGAAGAAAAAAAAAATTATTATTCTTTATATTTCTCTTAACACTTTTCAACACTTCTGATGCAGTCAGTATTTTGACTAACGTTAAAAGTAATAATACTATTTCTCACACATATTAACTAATTACGCTATTTTATAACAATCATCAGTCACAAAGATCAATTACTAAAAAGTGAATGAAAATATGTTTCAAAAATCAGATTTTCCTTACTACTGACAAAGCGGATGGAGACCAAAGATTTTATTAACATTTGACAGATGAAGAATAAAGTAAATCAAGAACAAAAGAAAAAAAAGAATGGGAGAAATATATGATGCTATATTCGCTTTAGTTCCCCGCTATTAGGATATAAAAACGTTCCTCAAACCAAAATATTCGCAGTGGGAAGGAAAGGAAGAAAGAAAAAAGTATGTGAGAGCAAGAGAAACATGAAAAGAGTGCAATTCATGGAGTACAAGCTTCATTAGCGGTTTTTGTTGAATCAGCTTTACACCATATCATCACACTATTTTATTGGATGAAAGAAAATAGAACTCTGCCTTGCATCCATCTATGGACCGGGAATGAAGAATTTATGTATTTTCAGAGAAGATTATTGTAATTGAAAAATAAAGTGATAGAACAACGAATCATTTACAGATTGGTTTTATTTATTTTATTCTTTTTATTCTTGAATGTAAAATAGTGAAAAAGAAATTAATTTCTCTCCCCAGCTATATTTTCTGCTCTTAGATACCTTATTTGAAAAATAAACTACCTTTTTCGGAGATAGTAAAGCTTTGCCGTCAGCAAAACCCAGATTAATAAAAGGAAATCAATAATAGAATATTTTTGATTAAATCAAAAGAAAAATTTAACGACATGCAATTTTTCAGTTAACTATATTAAATAGCGAAATGAATTGATAAAAACATGTTTTAAAAAGCAATAATGTATCCAAATGCAATATGTCAATAAATAATTATAAATTTTATAATGAATGAAGGCTCCATTTATACATTCGTTCTAAAAAGCTTAAAATTCATTTTAAAACATTATAAAAGTTGAATCTAACTGCCCTTAGAGATAATCATTTGACAAATTATAATTAATGTTCTATAAACTCAAAAAATTGAAACCAAATAAAAAATGGCTATTAAAATTTTATATAAGGAAATAACGTTGTATGTTCAAATCTAAAAAAAAAAAAAAACATAAAATATTAATTTCATCCAAAGATGCTACTTAAATTAAATTAAGTAATATTGTTAAAATTAATTTCATTCGAAATTTTGTTGTTATAATGTATTTTCCTTCATAAAGATTTATTCTTAGAAAATTTTATTTCACTGAAAGCTTAAAGATTTTTGTATCGAGGTTAATTGATTATTTTTTAATTTTATAGCGTTGCCTTTGGAAATTCAGGAGTTTGTGGTTATTTCCTCATATAGATAGTCCTATATTCAAAATTTTGAGATAGAGATTTTGTTGATATCTTTTGAAGGATTTCTTTCTTATGTTTCTAAGATAAACAGCTGGAATAAAGCTGAGTTATACCTTTATTAGTGTGACAGTAATTTAATATTTATTAAGTTAATAATATTTATTTTTAATTTCTAATTAACTAAATATTCGACATGGTTTTAATCATATAAAAAGGGAAAATAACTTCTAAATCATGAATGAATGCATTATGGCTTAATGTCTTCGTCTCTCTCGCGCTCTGTTTTTGAATCCTTTAATGGTTACATTCAAACTTAGAGAGCTTCATGATGTTAAATTATTAAAGAATTATATTTTACTCGTACTTTACGAAATTGTTAAGCTGTATTTATAATTTAAAAAAAGGATTTATTCATACAGGAATACGTTAAAAAATGCATATCTTAACTAATGTGTCACAAATAAGAAAACTTTCCATTTATAAAAAATGCTAGTGGGCAGTTACTAAAACGTAGCTCCGAATTAAACCGTATTCGATTTATAAGTCATTTATAAGTCATGATTTTTTAACCATTAATATATTATGTTTGATGAACAAAAATATTCTAGGTTTTGAATCATTTTAATGCATTGCAAACGCTGCAACAAAAAAAAAATTATATTATATTATATACTTTGATAAAAGTTAGCCTTAGAAATATTCATTACTTCCCATTATAAAGCGTAAAAAGAGAAGCAGAAGCAATTTCTAAGATTTATTTATATAGCAGGAAAAGTTGTTAAGTCAAGTTCTTTATATCCACATACCAGAAGCGATACATTTTCTATACATATCATATATCATATGCATAAATTTTGCTGTATAGAAAGAAGATTACACTTTTTTAACATTTTGCCTTTTAGAATAAGCATTTATATCCATGATGTTAAAAAGAAGGGAAAAAAAACCCTAAGAGAATTCCATACTCCAAATGGATGATATAAACATTTGCTTAGCTCTAATTATTGGAACTGAAATTGATGAAAAAAAAAATAAAATTATATATACTATGCCCTCAATTATAATTATACGATTTGTATTCAATACAGATTCAATTTTTCAAAGGTTTCTTACTTTTTGTCACTAACATCCAAAGGCACCTGGAAATGAGGATGAGAGGCTTCCGGTACAGTGGTTGAACATCGGCAATCCGGAGGGGTACAATAATAGGTGAGGGCACTGACCCCCGCATCAATGACGAAACGTACTCCCTACGGAGAGTGCTGTACCATGACCGGTGAGCGTCATTAATACTCAACCACAGTTATCGCCAGTGTAATTGTAGAGGTGATCCCATCATTCAGTCTTTCGTGGTTAATCCTTGAGCGTTCGTGATGTGTCGGAGGTCAGTTAGATGACTTACTTTTTGTTCCTTACTAACAGACATCATCCTTATATAAGCAGTATTATTCAGTATTCTAGTTGTATATGTGAGCATCCTTTTTACCCTATCATCTGACATCAAGCTGATATAGTGATTGGGTGACTGTTTATACTCTGATGGAAAAAAATCCCAACAATAAGAAAAAATTATTGTACAGTAATGAAATTTTAGGAATACATTTGTCTAGGTAACATATTTAATTGATTAAAGTTTCAAGATCCCAGGTAGAGCCATTTCAAATGTGAAATGTTGGTACATTAATAATCGATGTAACCGCCAGAATTTTGAATGCAAGCATGCAAACGTGCATGCATTGTGTCGTACAGATGTCGGATATCAGTTTGTGGGATGGAGTTCCATGCCTGTTACACTTGGGGGGCCAATGCAGGGACGGTTAATGCTGGTTGTGGATGACGCTGGAGTTGTCGTTCAATGATGTCCCATATGTGCTAGATTGGAGAAAGATCTGGTGATCTAGCAGGCCAAGGCAACATGAAGACACTCTGTAGAGCATGTTGGGTTAAAACAGCAGTATGAGGGCGAGCGTTATCCTGTTGGAACACACCCCCTTGAATGCTGTTCATGAATGGCAGCATAACAGGTTGTATCACTAGACTGACGTACAAATTTGCAGTCAGGGTGCGTGGGATAACCACGAGAAAGCTCCTGCTGAAGGCCAATGAAAAACCAAGTCATTGCTATCATAAAACCCAAGTAACTAAATGAACATGAAAAAGACAGTTATCAAAAATGGCATGACTTAAATTCTTGAGGTTTGATTAGTATTAAACAATCTAATGAAAAAGATATTCTTTGATATTCCTCCTCAATTTGTATTTTTTGTTTTAAAATTTTTGTATTGATGTTGTGAATTATCAATTTCAACAAGTAAATGTTTACTAACACATTTATTTGTTGGCAATTTATTTAACTAGTCAATCCAATGAAAAACGAAATGTCGATGCTTTAACTAGGAATTAATAATTACTGCACTTTTTGATCATCTTAAAAAAAGTTGTGTAATTGTTTAGATAAAATAAAATCTCTCTCTCTGTATTGGGGAATGTGATCTATTAATAGATCTAAAAATATCAAATTCAATGTAAGGATTTCCTATTCATGTGGCGTATTTGAATGGGATATTCGAAGCATATTCTTTAGGTATATTATTGTCGAAATTGAAATAACATTGAATATTGAAATTAAATTGGAATTATTTTTTGCAAACCTATTAGTAGACAATTTTTATGTCTTATGATGAAAGAAATAATGAGTAAATTATATCAGTGATTTAGTTATTATTTTTTTTCGATTTCCCATTGTTTCACATTTTTCTTACTTCAATAATTCATTTTATCTTTCTAATTCGATGACGACATTTGTAGGCATGGTATGTTATCACTTTGTTAACGCTTCAATTTATGTCTTGTATCTTATAGATAAAGGACTGGCGTCTTTAGAAAGTATCATTAGCAGAATTCATTCCCTCTTAACCAATTCTTCTAGCTCTTTTGCCGTACAGTATTTGTCCTCTCCAAAAGTATTTCAAAATATTTCATAGTATTTCATGTATCAGATCTACATGCGTAAATTGCTATTAATATATATTTAAAATATTTTTGATAGCTGCTACAGCTGCTGATAAACAAACTGCAACTACTACATTTTCTACAGCTACTGATTTTGAAGCCAGGAAAATGCAATAATACTCAAGAAATATACAAGCAAAGGATGTGACGCAAAGAACATGCTTTTTAACATATTTTTATTCATTCAAGTTTTGCTCTGACTGTTTGACTGTTGGTAGAAATTTTGAAATCGTTTCTAATTTAACTTCCTGTGAGTAAGTTAAATTACGATTCTAATTTAACTTCATGGAGTGTAAGTAAAATTTGAATGGAACGTTCATTAAAAATAACGTGTGTTCAGAGCACCTCCTGCAATGCATATTCGATGGTTAAAGAGCAAAAAATGTTAAATTGAGACATAAAACTGAGATGATCAACTTAATGTTCCAGCATTTCATGCATGGGATTATGAAAGGCTTAGAAAACTGCATCTATATCTGATCTTCAAGCAATTGTTTCAGCAAACTGTTAAGAACATTTTTCTTTTATTAAGTCTAGTAAATCGATGATTAAATTCTATGTCCTCGCTGATACAAAAGTATCATCACGCGGCTATTATAAAAGGTAAGAAAAGTTCAAAGTTAAAGGTTTTAACCAGGGCACCAGATTTGATTAGACAGAAAAATACATGAGCTTGAATATCTAGCCTCTAGATGCAGACATAAAAAGTTTACAGCAAATTGTTGATTCAATTTTCTTGTGGTTTGGAATTTAAAGAAAAGTACTGAGCAATTTTTTAGTCATAACTTATAAAAGTGCGTGCAATAATTCAAAAATATTTTACAAGAAAGCACACATATTGCATCCTAACTTTTCTTAACGCAATTCATTATCTCTCGGAAAGCAAACAAACATTTCTCAGATTCATATTTTATTTCATTTCAACAAGTACCATGAAAAAGAAATTTTATGATGCTTGGAATAGTGGTAAATTTTACGATAAATTCTTATAAAAATAATGATAGTATAAACATTGTTCTCATAACGATAGAATAATTGAAATGCAATGGCACAAGAGAACGAAAGTAAAGAAACGTTAACTTTATGTTTTATAGAAACAATTTTATTCTTACTGGTTCTCTTGACTTTCCATCTGTGTTATCATTACGAACATGCAAAGAAATGCAGACAGTTGGAAACCATTGCCTCTAAGTATGGGAAGAGCATATTTTTCTTTTATTTCTACAGCAGGGAGTTTTTCTGTGGGTCATTTAATTCCATTTAACGTTAGTTTTTCATAGAAAGTGCCATGTATCTTTGGTCCATTAAATGACAAATATTAACGGTGGACGTAGAATATTCCAAATAACGCTAAGCGAGAACCATGAAAAGCTTTCAACCTGATTCTAATTTCATTTCATAGAAAAAAAGCGCTTTTTTATTATAAAAAAATGGATGAAGTAAGTCCTTTGAAGCAAAATAAATCTAAGAATATTGTTTTGATATCCATAATGATTGGGGGTAAATATTTCAGATTTTTTTTGTAATGAAAAAAGCTTAATCATTTGAAAGGATTAATAATTTTTAAATAGAAAACATAGTTTGCAAAGATTATGATAAGATATATAAAAAGTTTAGAGAAATGATTTTTACATACAGTTTTGAAATTATTGGGTTGTTCGGAAAGTCATTTCGTATTTTTTTGTCAAAATGAAAAGAAATTTTCGTTTAATGAATAAATT
>JAPMOQ010025927.1:6500-18019 GCA_026543055.1 Argiope trifasciata
ACTGCTTTTATCATTCTTCCTCGACAATAAATTCCACTGCACAGCTTCGCTAATTTCGGATTAATTTATCCGGAAATCTAACAGAGTTGTTATGGGCCCAGTTAGCCCACGCTCTTTGTCGAGGAAGGTTTAGCAGTTCAAACGGGCAACGCAGTACGTTTATATAAAGAAGTGTTGCAGTTCAGTCGAATTCTTTCTGAGCAGTGATGGAGGTAAACAACCCTATTCCAGTGCTGACCCAAAATAATTGGAATACGTGGAAGCGTGACATGCAGGTAATCTTGATGCATTATGGATGTTGGAACTTTATTATACAGACCGAATCGGATGCTGACGAAAATGCTACGTACAAAGAAAAATGTGATTGGCAACTCCGTAAAGATCGCAGTTACACATTGATCTACACTAATATCAGTCCGGAACTGAAAAATCTGATATCGGACACGACTGATGGTGCAGCAGCTTGGAAGATACTCAAAGATTGCTTTGAACCAGTGACCAGAGCCCGTGTCATCCAGCTTTTAGATGAATTTTTTGGAACAAGATACCAACCAGGAGAGGAATTGGGAATATTCATCTCTCGAGTAAAGACGGCGGCTACCAGATTACAAGAGGCAGGTCATAAAGTAAATGACTTGTATCTTGGATTTCAGTTAATTAGATGGCTTCCGCAGGAATTCCAGTCTACGGTTCAACAGATTTACAGATGGAAGGACGAGGATTTCACAGCCCGTAAAATAGAGGCGGAATTGATACTCGAGGCCAACAGACTTCAGCTGATGAAGCAAGATTTGGAGAAAACAGAGACTGTGTTCTACAGTTCTACATCAAGTAGAAGGTCCCGGAAAGTTCCTCCCGATGTGATCGCTGTTCCTGGTGTTGCGAACTCGGTTCCTGACAGTAGAGGTACAACTCCTGGAGATCTTGGAGGTAAAGCTGAGTACCAGAAAAAGGACGGTAAGATATTTGACTGTAAATCTATTAAAAATGTGAAACGGACTATTAAGAAGATTGGTCCTTGTTATTTGTGTAATAAATATGGTCATCTTAAGGTAAACTGTAAATATAAGAACTCTCGTCAAAAATCTGTTTTGCCTTTGAATGGAAATTTAAATACAGAGTTTAAAATAAAATTAAGATTCTGTGAGGCTGAATGCAGCTTAATAGAACTCAATAAGATATCTGTAACTAGTTGTAACTTATTTGAAGAAAACTCTGATAAAGGTGTATGGGTTATAGATACGGCTGCAACAAGCCATTTTTGTAACGACAAAAGTTTGTTTTTAGATCTCAAACCAGTCACGGATATGGAATGTCGTTAGCAACGGCAGACAAAAGTTGTGCAATAGAAGGAATCGGTAAAATTAGATTTTTAGTTAAACATAAGGATTGTTTTAATGAGATTACATTGTCTGATGTTTTATTTAATCCCAAGTTGAGGAGAAATTTAATATCCGGTTCCAAATTAGAAAGTAAAGGTGCTCACTTTGTGGGTACAAATGGAAAAATTAATGTTTTTAATAGAGACTGGAAAAAGTTGTTTTCAGCAACACATCGAGAAAATTTGTATTATTTTAAACCTACTCATTATATTATCCCAAAATGTAAAGAAATTAATTTAATTAGTAATGCACCTAATAAAATGAAAAGTGGTTCAATTGATATATGGCATGAACGCTTTTGTCATATAAATAATGATTATCTGGTGAAAATTAGTAAAAATGATAGTGTAAGAGGTCTCCCGCGTTTAACTAATAATAATAAGTCTCATTGTATTTCATGTAAATTAGCCAAGTCTAAGAGAGTCTCATTTAAAAAGACGGGGGCCGTAAGATCAAAACATCCTTTGGAATTACTGCATATGAACCTTTGTGGGCCAATGCCAACTGAAAGTCAGGGTGGTAATAAATATTTCTTGAGCATAATAGATGATTACTCAAGGAAGGTGACGGTATTTCCTATTAGGAAAAAGTCGGATGTTTTCCAAACATTTTTAAGATTTCACAAACGTGCAGAGCGTTTTCTAAATAGAAAACTAATCGCAGTTAAAACCGATGGAGGACTAGAATTTTGTAATAAAGATATAAATTCATTCTTGACAGAACTGGGTATAAAGCACGAGATAACAAATCCATATACACCAGAACAGAATGGAGTCGCAGAGAGATATAATTTAACTGCACTAGACGGAATCAAAGCACTACTGAAATCTAGTGGAATCGCACATAAGTTTTAGGGAGAAGCATTACTTAGCTTCACTTATACTTGGAACAGAGTTTGTCATAAAGACTGTAATAAAACCCCTTTTGAAAAATATTCTGGTAGGAAACCATCCATATCGCATCTAAAACCTTTTGGTTGTTTGGCATATGTTGGTGTGCCAAAGCAGATTAGAAAGAAATTCGATATGCGAGCAAAACTAGGAATCATGATGGGTTATGCTTTGCATACTAAAGGTTATAGGATATGGTTAATAGAAAAAAAGTAAATTAATAGAAACTATTAACGTGAGATTTGACGAACATAAGAAAGGAATTGATTATAAAGCAAATACTAATAGTTACCCTAAACTTAATTTTAACTTTCCAAATTATGATGATTTTGAGGACGATTTCGACACATTAACAAATTCGTTAGAGAGTCGTTTAATTTTAGAAACTCCCTTAACTACAATAGTAAAATCCGAGTTATCAAAGGATAACCAAAGCTTAACACCATGTTCAGAGGTTAAGTGGATTCGAAAAACAGGTAGGAAAGTAACTGGAGCTGACATATATTACGGTATCGAAGGATCATCAACCCGATTAAAATCATTCGATGAAATAGAACGGTACTGTAAAGAACACAACATTGTTTTTGATCCGAGTATGTTTGATTTTAGTAAGGGTGATGCCGAATCTCAGGAATTTTCAGGTTCGACTAAAATACAACAAGAAGCTAATGTTACTGAAATAGTTATCCCTAACAGTTATAAACAAGCAGTTGAATGCAGAGAAGCATCTAAATGGAGCGATGCAATGGACAGGGAAATAAATGTTATGATGGAGCGTAAAGTATGGGATTTGGTCGATTCTCCGTGTAATGCAAAAGTCTTGGGAAACCGTTGGGTTTACAATATCAAACATGTTGAAAATAATAAAGTTAGATTCAAGGCCCGTTTAGTGGCACAAGGTAATACACAGGTAAAATACGAGTCATTTGACGAGGTGTTCAGTCCAGTTGTAAATTTTACTATTGTAAGACTATTTTTCACAATATGTGTATGTTAGTGGAAATGGATGCATGTTCATGTAGATATTACTAATGCTTATTTATATGCAAATTTAGATACTGTTATTTATATGAAGCAACCATCTGGATACGAAAAAGATCCAAACAAGGTTTGTAAATTGCGTAAGGCAATCTATGGTCTCCACCAGAGTGGACGTCAATGGTTTTATGAATTAGAGGATAAATTGATTAAACTAAAATTTAAGAAATTAGAATGGGTTAATTGTGTGTATATTTTTGAAAATAATGTTATTTTATTTTATGTAGACGACATCATTGTATTTGGCAAAGAAAGACAAAATGTAGATCTTGTGTTAAAATTATTACAGGACAATTTTGATTTAAAGATATTAGGTAAAACTAAGAAACTTTTGGGTATAGAATTTGAAGAGCAAGGAAATAACCTATATATACATCAAAGATCTTATATACAAAGAATTTGTAAAATTTATGAAAAATATCATTATCCTGTTAGTTCCTTACCAATAGTAAAGGGTCAAATTCTTTCTAAACTTGATTCACCTAAGACAAGCGGAGAAATCTTGAAATTTCCTTATAGAAATTTAGTAGGATCTTTGTCATTTATTGCTCTCCGAACAAGACCGGACATCATGTATGCGGTTAATATACTATCCCAATTTCAATCAAATCCAGGCATAGTGCATTGGAATTGCCTATTGAAATTATTAGGTTATTTGAAATATACTCAAGATTATAAATTGGAACTTTCAAAAGTTAAATCATTAAAATTAAAATGTTTTTCAGATTCAGATTTTGCTACAAATAGAGACGATAGGGTATCGATAGGAGGTTTCATAACTTTCATTGACGAAACCCCTATTTCTTGGCGAACGTTTAAGCAAAAATCTGTTACTCTGTCCACGATGGAAGCAGAATGTGTTTCTTTAACAGAAGCGGCTAAGGAATTTATTTGGTTGAAAAATGTACTCGGTAATAAGAGCTTAAATTTGGTATTAATCGAAAATGTAATGTTTTGTGACAATCAAGCAGCTATAAATTACACAAATTCACCAATAGAAAATTATAGAACGAAACATATCGATGTCCGTTACCACTTTTTAAGAAATTTAATCCAGGACAAGGTATTTAAAATAGACTATGTTAATACTAAAGATAATTTGGCAGACATTTTTACAAAACCCATGGTTAAAGAAACCTTATTGAAATTTTGTCGAAAATTGTTTTTCATTTAAGAGAATGAAGCCGTTTTCTGTACATGATTCATATTTTTCTCTTGCAGATAAAGTATATTTTTCAGTGTCCTGTTGTAGGATATGTAATTGTAGTATGTAATCAGATTACTAATTTGTAAGAGATCGTGATGAGGAAGCTGGAAAAAGGGGGCCGATTGTTAGACAATGATCCGAACTTTTGAGTCAGTCTTTGGGTTTTTCCACTTCCAATCCATGATCTCATGTAAACAAAACTGAAAGATTCGAATCCGACTTTTCAAAGTTTAGTGATTTGTTGTTGGCGGCACTTATTATGCAAATTACGCATACTTAACTAGTATAAATACGTGTGGAATTAAAATCTGTGGGTTTTGATGTTAGAATGAGGCTCGGATGATATAAGACAATGCGGTTGGCTTGCCTTTTTAGGAATTTTTAAGATGAATCGCTGCGTTTTTAGATTGAATGGTCGAATTCGAATCTGTTAAAGTTTATTCACAGTATGTGGTAATATTAATTTATTTTGATCTTTATTTTGATCTTTATTTTGAGATTTAACGTATTATTTCTTTTCTTTTTGTTCTAGGAATGAGCCTGTTGACTTTTACTGAAATAAATATGAACTTTTATGAAAACTGCTTTTATCATTTTTCCTCGACAATAAATTCCACTGCACAGCTTCGCTAATTTCGGATTAATTTATCCGGAAATCTAACAGCAACAATGAAAGATAATTGGTTTTCATTTCAACAATTAAATATACATTAAAATAAAATACGTTTACAATACTTTTTTAAATATAGATTACAAATATAAAAAAAAATGTTCAGCAAAAAATGACATTATTAATAAGGTTATTTTTTGAATTTAAAAATGTTGAAAAAACTTTTTGGGCTTTAATACTTTCGGAAATTATCACGTTAAATGCCAAAATTTCATTTCATTTTTAATTAATCAAAATGGACATTTTTAAATCACTTGGAAGCTGCTCATAATACTTAGTTTTTACTTATCCCGTTACACAGTTATTTTCTCCTTGCCGAAATATAACCAATGTAAGTACAAGAATAGATTGAAAGATCAAAAGTAAAATATATGGGTACAAAAATTCTAATATACATTTAAATATATACTTATAGAGATTTAATTAGCGACCATTACTATTTTATATTTAGTTTCATTTTGTTGTAATAGATGGCACTAATGATACCACTAAATACCGCTGATCCAAAGTCGAAGACGCGTGACGTCAAGTTTGAGAGAAAAGCGAACTACGCATTCGCTCGTCAGACGGAGACAGAGAGGGTCATTTTGCTCCGAATAGGAATCTTTAATACGCAACGTAGTTTCACCATGAAACAATTAAGCTTCATCCTTGGTGACATCTATAGGTGATACTTTTTTTCTCTGTTGTAAATAGCCTGTCCTGTCACAATTGTTAATGTCTTTTCCTTATTCTTTGCTGTAAATAAATTTCTTTCTTATTCAAAAGCTTATTTTCCTTCAATCAGTGACCCTAGACCACGACCATCGTAAACAAGGCCTCACAACTCCCAACGCTTTCAGCCTGTAACGTCACGATTTGAGACGGATTGTCTAGAGAATTCTAAACGCAAGTTGTATGATAGAGTGCGGTTAGTTCACGGTGGCTGTAGTCGTGAAGTGCGGTGAGTGTGTTATTGGTTATGTTTGAAAGTGTTCTGAGCCTTTTTTTTATCATATTAATTTTAATTTATCATAATAAAGATGCCTAGTACGTGCTGCGTTCCCAATTGTTAAAGTAATTACTCAAAAAACAGCCCCAATGTTCCTTTATTTTCGTTTCCACGCGATGAAAACAGTAGAAGAACATGGATCTCTGCAATAAAGGGGGATAATTTCGTGCCAACTAAATATAGTAGGGTAAGTTTGATTTTTTACTACAGTTTTTAATTAATTCATTTGAACTGGAAACATTTAAAATTAAATATAACTTTCATTTATCTTTGTGTTTTGCTCTAGATTTAGTTACTTATGCTTCCAATAGCTATAATATTGTTTGTTTGAGCTAAATAAAAATTTTCTTTGTTTTATGTTACTTATGATAGTCTTTTTTTAATATTTCTTCTTAATATTTAAAAGTCTTCGTATTGATACCTTTTTTCATTATACTTCATACATATTTTTAAAAATCTGATTTAGGCCTAATTTTTGTTTCTTTTATGTAGGTCTGTGCTAAACATTTTGAACAAAATCAGTTTTTAACTGTTAGGGAAGCATTCAATTCTAATACAGGAGAACTTATTCAAGTACCACTGGAGTATAAAAGGTAAATGTTTCAGAAATTTTTAATAATTATCGCCAAGATTTTAAGCACTTAAGTGATATAAGGTTATTATGGTCATCATAAAAAAGGTTTAAAACTATCTAATGAATGAAAAAAAATATTTAATTATATATATCACGACTATAAAGTGATTAAATTTATATGTTGCTCTGAAATATTATGTGAAAAAGTTAGAAATAGCTGTAAAAACAATATGAATTGCATGCTCATATAGGCTTAGAAAATGTAGGTTTTTTTTGTTTTGTTTATCTATAAATCATCAGATTATATGTAAAGCAATTAATATTTATTATTTTTAAATATCATTAGTTATATGCAATTTTTAATTATAAATGCATGCAACATTTATAAAAGGTCTGAAATTTTTTAGAAACAATGAAATGCTACTGTTTATTTGAGGCAATTTTTCACACATATACAACCTATGTTGTTAAGTTTCAGTTTATACATTAAGATAGCATCTATTCTGTTTTTGATTTTAAATTTTAATAAGTTGCTGATTTCTTTAAATATTAAAAATTTAACTTTTTTCTAGGCTTGTACCTGGTGCTGTACCTTCACTTTTCCCCAATTTGCCTTCATACTTTTCCTCAAAATCTAAAGCAATAAGAGAAACTCCAATGGATAGGGCAACACGTAAAGAAATGGAAAACTTAAAAACTGCTTTAAATAGCAGTCTTCAGGACATGCCAGAAAAAGAAGAGAGAGAAAAAAATCAACACTTTTTCAGATTTAATTTTAAAATTTAAAAATTTTACATCAAATACATGGAATATAATTCAAAAAGCAAGTGAAATAATTTTTATTTTTTTAGACACTTTTCATGCTCCGAAGGTAAGTCATTCTTTATTAATTTCTTCCAAATTAGAAGCTCGTATATATGCTGCAGATCACGAGGTCAAAATTCTAGGCAATTTTTCTTTTCCATTAGTTGTAAGCAAAACGAGTACAATTATAGAAATTATTGATCATTTAGAAAATTTTATGTATGAATTAAAAGGGAAAGTTGAAGTAACAGATACAGTCCAGTTAATATCTGACTTATTAAAAGCTCTTTCAGAAAATTCTGATGTTAGCTCGCAAGCAATTAGTTTTTTGATGGAGCAAGTTTCTTTTCTTGGAAATAATAAATATGCACGGAGATATTCATCTGATATAATGATATTTTCATCTTTGCTGTACACTATAGCACCATCCGCATATAAATTCTTAAGAGGAAGTGGGTATATGGTTCTGCCTCATCCAAATACTATAAATCATTTGTGTTCAAAGTATAGTGTAAGTCCACGATTAGAACAACTAGACTCGTATTTCTTGTTGTACATAAAACAGAAATTTAAATATTGAAAGAAGAATGATAAAATTATCACTTTATTGCTAGATGAAGTTCACATCAAAGAATATTTTGATTATAAGGGTGGTTGTGTAACTGGCATGGCATATGATTCTGAAGCTTCTGCTTCTAGTCCCCAAGTTTTTATGGTCAAAAGTATTGCATCCCAGTATAAGGATGTTGTACATGTACTTCCAGTGCATTCTATGTCGGGGAAAATTTTACATGAATTTATTAAAAAAGTCATCATTGGATTAGAAACCATTGGTTTTACTGTTATCGGTATAATTATAGACAATAATTCAATTAATAGAAAAGCTGTTGGTCTGTTTATTGATTCCCCAGAGTTATCTTATTGTTATCCTCATCCAGTTAATAAAGAGAGACCACTGTTCTTTCCTGTGGACCCTGTCCATTTGTTCAAGTGTATAAGAAACAACTGGTTAAATAAAAAAAATGATGGCAAATGTTTCTTCTATCCTAATTTTGATATGGTTCATGAAGTAAAAGATATAGATAACTTTAAAACAGCTAGTTTTTCAACCATAAGAGATTTGTACAACGTCGAATCGGATAGCTTAATTAAATATGGATTTAAGTTAAGCCTTAAAGCACTTGCTCCGTCAAATATGGAAAGACAAAATGTTCAGTTTTTTTAAGTATTTTTAATGAACATGTTGCAGAAGCTCTTGTTGAATTAGGAGAAAGGAAAAATTCAATTCATTCAAAGGATACATCTGAGTTTTTAAAAATAATTATTACATGGTGGCGAATTGTTAATGTTAAAACACCAAATAAAGGTAAACGTTTAAACAATAGTTATCGGGAACCGTTTGCTTTTGATATTAAGGACATTAAGTTGCTATTTTTGGAAAATTTTTTTAAATGGCTAGATAATTGGGAAGAAATGAAATTTTCTACAGGGTCATTTACAAAAGAAACAAAAACTGCTTTAATTTTAACTACTAAAGCTATTATAAAAATTTCCTCCTATTGTAAAGATAATTTTAAAATGAGATATATTCTCCCTGGCAAGCTACAAACAGATGATTTGGAAAGTAGGTTTGGCTGTTATCGCCGGTTAGCAGGTTGCCAATACAACATTTCAACTCAGCAACTCTTTGAATGTGAAAAAAAAATTAAGAATTCAGTCTTTGCTAAAACTGTCTGTTCCGAGCAAATATTTCGGTACTTTTAAAATTACAAATTTTGAAACTGGTGATAGCTTTCCGGATTATGATCCAAACTCTTCAACTGCTTTCATCGACCTTAAAGTAGAACCAATAGACATTTCGAATTTGCAAGAAAGTCTTCCCGTTTTAATGTATGTTGCAGGATATTGCATTTTTTCTGTTTTAAAAAAATCTAAGTGCACTGCCTGTAGATATTTACATCAATTAGATAAAGAGATATAATTGTCCCCAGAATATGAATATTTAAAAAATTTAGATAAAGGGAAACTGTCTTTTCCACAAAAACATATTTTAAATGCAGTGCTCTATAATTTTGCAGTATTTAAAAAAATATGCGATAAATATGAGCCTGAATTCCTAAAACTTTGTGACCAAAGAATTAAAGTTGCTTCTATTACATATTCAATTTTAGAAGAAAATGAATTCTGCGATAATGGATCATGTGATGAAGGTCATCAGTTTCATTCTATAATCTGGAAAGTTGTTTGGTGTTCCACAAATATATTTTTGAATAATTATATTAAGAAAAAAAATGATAATTTATCTAAAGTTTTGGTTCAGAAAAAAAATCTAGCTGTAATGAAAGCGGAAGAAAGGAAGAAAAGAAAATTAAAAATTGCTAGTTTGAAAAAGAGAAGGGATGATTAAAATATTTAAAATTAAACTTTCAAGCATAACCAGTAATATCAGTTTGATTTGTTTGTTGATTTTTGTCATAATTGTTTCTTTTCATATTATAATTAACCTTATCTGTAAGTTTGTATTTCAACTTTATTTAATATTATAATTATTTTCATTTGTCTGTGTTAAATGTATAATAAAATTTGAAAACAAAATGTATTTTATTGTCTCTGAAAATAAAATTTTATGATTCTCAAAGTGTGATTTTTGCTCATTTATGTATTCTTTTACTATTTTTCCAGATTGAATTGAAATTAATTAAAAATGCAATGAAATGCAAAACCAGATATAATAAAAGCTAGTTTATTAAAGTGTATGAATTATATTAAGTGAATGTAATTTTTAATGTGAAAAAATAAAAACTTATAGTAATACTTTTTGATCAATAGAATTATTTGGTGTAAAAGTTAAATTTTATATTAAATACATTAATATTACATTTGAAAGTTCATAAGTAATTTGGAAAGTAAATAATTATGTTAATTTATTTAAAATACATTTATTATCTGCCACTGAAAACAAACAAACATCAAAAGCTTTGTCTTAATGATTGATTTAATTTTGAACTTTAAAAAAAACAGAGAATATATAATTAGAGATTATCTTTTTTAAAAAGAAAAGAGAAAGATAAAATGATTTTTAATAAAAAAAATTTCTGTTAAAATAGGAAGAAAATTAACAAAAATACCCCAATGTATTTATCTTACAAATTTACATTGTGATTTAAATCTTAAAAAATTTGAATGTTTCATTCATTCATTCACACAGGGGAGAAATAAGTCATCTTGAATTTTATGCAAGATAAATGTCTTATAAGGGATAGTAATTTTTTTAAACAATTTAAAACATCGAGCAAGAAAAAACCGAGATTCTGCTCGCGGTAGCCAACCGTCTTCCTCATGTGACTTCACAAACAAGCTGTGAGGCCTTGTTTACGATGGTCGTGGGTGAAATGAGTCAGTCGTGTTTGGCCGACTCTTCTTTGTCAGTCGACTAAAAATTAGGAAAGGCGGATGTAAACTGAGAGGTAATCGGACATCGAATTTATATCTCGGATATTCAACCTATAGTGTGCAAAACATTCGGCAGAAAAGCCGACGAAACGAAAAAGTGAATAAGATAACGCATTTGCAAACGTTATTTTTATTATTACCTAAGAAATCAATGCGGCGGACTCCGGGAGACGCTTGCGCACTTTTTGCCAATACAAGCGATAAAATCGCAGTGAATTACATGTTATATTTTGTCGACTATTTTTGATTGGTCGAGTAAGATATATACGCGACAGATTTCAGTGTTCTATCGATATATCGTTGAACATTAAATGAAACTGTCGCAAACATAAGATGAAACCTCATAGTTTGCTCAGCATTTGGTATAATAACCGACGAGGTTAAAAATGTCGCATTTTATAGAAATTCTTTGTCGGTCGACTAAAAAATCGGGGCGAATGAGAATAAAATGAGAAGTAATTGTACATCTAATTTCAATATCGGATTTCAGCCTATAGTTTGCTAATTTGC
>JAPMOQ010025949.1:0-28178 GCA_026543055.1 Argiope trifasciata
TAAATCTGATTACTAGCCATGAGATCTGATATGATCTAATACGACATAGTACTCTTATTCAACTTTACTTATTTCATGTTTGCAATTTTATAATTGACTTTTTACATCCTTATGCCTTTCAGGTCTGAAATAATTTTGACAGAGTACCTCACCTCATTCAAAATTCGTCATTTTAATATTTTTAACATTTAGTCATTCTTCAATCCTTTTATTAGATTTAGCATTGTTTACATTTGAAATGGTGCCATTAAGTAATCAAAAGCAAGTAAGTATTGGCTATAAGTTCTCACAGTAATTATAATGATGAATAAGGCAATTCACACGCAAGTTCGCCTCGACAAAGTTCCATTTCGATTAACTGTGGTAAATCGGGCTATTATTTTTTTCAATTTATTTTCAAAGAAAATATCACCAAAAATGGTATATAAATTTAAAAAAATCAATCAGTGCATGTAATAACTAATTATTTGTATAAAAATAACCAATTATTATTTATTAATACTAATTATTCATAATATATTGGAGGTTATGTTAAAATAAGTTAAACTTACAATGTACGTACTTTATACAAAAATACACTTTAAATTTACATTTTGTTTTGAAATAAAAAAAGTTTTTGTGTATTCATATAAATATGGATTTTTTTGTTTCAATCTTAAATTCTAAAAGGAAATAATTAATGCAAATTTGAAAGTAAAAAATTATAAATGCAATTACATTTTGAAATCAATAAGAAATAAAACTGTTTTAACACATTAAAATATTGAAATAATTTTTTGATCACCATTTGGAAGGTCAAATAAAAAAACAGTACACTCCCGAGTATCCGGCTTAACGTGGCGGAAGGGGTAGCACGGGTAATAAAAAGCCGGATTGGCCGGAATTCTAGGAATTCATTTCTTTGCCCACCAATACCAGAAGACAAAGTGTTTGTACCAAAACTCACTGCTATAATAAGTATTATTTCACTTCCTATTGAATACTAAACCACTTTCCCCCATTTATTTCAAATCAAATAGAATATGAATACGGGACTGTAAATTGTAGAGTCAGTTGCCGGTTGTTGACTTAAAACAGAAGGCTCTGAATTGGCAGTTTATATACTACACTGCACTTTCCTAGAGTTTTTTAGATTAAAAGTAAGTTAAAGGATATAAACTGTTCGCATTTTTGCATAAAAACTATAATATCCAACTTAAATGCAGGAAACGCAAACAAAACATTAAAATAAATTGTACACCCATTTCTTAAGAAAATCTGATTTTATTTTCTACCTTTAAATGATTACACAGCTAAGGAAAGGTAATCCTAAAATAAGAATCAAAACCTACAGTTTTTTTAGAGTTTTTTTGAAAGTTTATTGCTTCAGTAACGCCTTGTCCTCCTCATTTAATTACGTTAAAAGGTTATACCCAAAGCTAGATATTCTGGTGTGTAATGAATGTAAAAGCTGAAAGTGATGAAAATTATTCAAAGAAAATTAAAACTCAATTAATATCATGAGAAAGAAAATTTGTACGGTTATGATTCCTTCATTCATTTTCGTTTTCTACATATACCATCAGATTTACAATAAAATAATTCTGTAAAGTTGGCTATGAATATACGCTTTTTAAAAATATATTATTATTTTAAATACAAACAGACCATATAAACTGCAAAAACTATGAAAAGAGCCTTACATATAGATTATTTGGTAAATTCTATCTCAACTTCAACACTCTATTTTTGATGTGATAGTAAAATTAAAGGCTATCTTAGCGTTTATTTTATTTATTTATATATTGCCTTTAATTATGAAGCAATGATAACGCGCCTGCGCGTTACATACATATTGTCAACACATCATAAGTGAACCTGAATTCAAAAAAAAAAAAATAAAAGTCTTGTTACAAAATATACTTAAATGTAATTTTAAACATTTATTAAAAATAAAATAAATGTATATAATGAAAATTCATATCGACATTTTCTTTCATTCCTAGCGATGTAAATTTAATTTTATACAATACGTTTTGAATTTTTGTGGTAAAATCGAATGGGATTCATTCAAATTAAAATACTTAAAACGCATTCATATTAAGATCTTATTATTCATGAATTGGATGAAATCAGTAATATATCATAAGTGATTCAATGAAGCCGATGATTGGGTAAAATTTTGAAGCGACATGAAAAAATCACGCTTTTATTAAATTTGTATCATTGAAATGTTATTTTTTTTAAAAATTTAGGAATGTTGTAATCATTTTTGTCTATTTATAATTTTTAATGATATCATAAATAATAAAGAGGAACCGAATAATTTTCATTAGAAGAAAACATAACGATAAATAATTGCGTACATTGACATTTGGAAATAGAAATTTGATAGTTCGCAGTGGTTCTGTTACATTTCCTTGATTAGTGGCGGGTCTAAAGATAAAATAATTTCAACGAATGATTCGCGGATTATTATTTATATTAAGAACAAGAACGCTTTTGATTACAAACCCAGATATTTTTTGAACGAAGATTACGGACCCCATCAAAAGTCTAAACAATGTTCTTTATTCTGGTATTAATTATTTCGTAAGCTATAAATGTCTGTCACTGCAGAAAAATTTTATCTACAAATATACATAATATTTTTTTTCAGGACAGAAATCATATTTGCGTCTAGCTTAGCAAAATCTTAGTTTTTCAAATATTATTTAAATTTCGAATATATAATTTTGAGATTGGAAAAGCTCTATTACACATAAGATTATGTAATTTTATATCAAAAGTATTTCGTTGAAGATTTATACGATATCAAACCTTTCAATCCCTAATGTTAAAAGTGGGACTTCCGATTTTTAAATACATTCCATTATATAATAAATGTTTGACAATAATTAATGTAATTTTTAAAAATAGCACTTATAAAGATATAAAATGAGCACTTCTAAGTATCCGGTTCCTGACTATCTGGCTGAGTTTTCTTTTATTATAATTAAATGAGTAAGGCAAGGTATTGCATTGGCGGGAGTCTCCTACGATCCGTCTACGTGCCGAGAGCAAATATTAGGTTGGGACAGGAAAAGAGCAGTGTTCTGTTTGTTATTCATTGTTTTGTCAGTGTATAACGGACCTCAATTGTTGACGTTATCTCCAATTATAATGCACAACACTTAATGTACTTTATGTTTTTTAATGTATCACGATGATAAATTTCAATATGGGTTTAAATAAAAAAAAGTTTTGGGGACTATAGAGGAGAAAATATGCTCTTTACACTTTAGACTCTGTTGTAACAACCCAAAATATAACTTCAGAGTTAAGAGTCGAGAAAACTGTAGTGGAGGACTGGTTAAAAAATGGGTAGAAATTAGCCTGTTGCACAGATTAGTGGAGGCGGAATAAAAATGGTGGGCTTAATATTTAACAAGAAATGTGAAATGGTGTATTATAACAGTGAAAGAAATGCAAAGAAATGAGTTCATAGAAACGGTCTATCCGAATTTTTTGTTATCCAGTTTATCTTTCTGTCAAATTAAGCAGGATGCCGAATTAAAATTCAGTTATAAATGTGAACATATATTTTGTTAAATATAAAATAGAATACCGATGTAATTCCTCTTGTAACTTTCAACTTCATACAAAAAAATCTTTTAAACTGAAACAAAAGCTTAGTAAAATACTGGTAAATTAATTATTTTTTATTTGATACTATTTCTAATTAAAATTATGTAGAAATGTATGCAGAATTATATTATGTAGAAACAAAAGCTTTAAACTGATTTTCCGTCATCTAAAATTCAACACCATATGGCATAATATTGTTGAAACTAAACCAATAGCAATATGCCAATTATTTTTGGATGATAAAAAGGAAGTATTTAAGGCAATCAATACCTGCCTTTATATTCTTCAGCTGCTCTCAAAGCTTTTTGATTCAAGCGTGTTTATTAATATTAGTTTTAAATTTATTTAGAATTTACAACTATTTTAAATTATAGGATTATGTAATTTTATTTAAAATTTTATTATTTTCTTTCTCCTATTATTTACACTAGTAAAATTATTTATGTTTAACTCTTGTTTAATCATGTTTCGTCACTTCTAAGGGATTCCAAAAATATTTTATCATATATATAATTGAATTAAGGCAGAGTGAATGGAAAATATGAAAGTATGGAAATCATTAGAAGCATTATTTAAAGAACTGAAGAAAACATTCACTTCAATGTTAATATAATTTTAAGCAAATAAATTCTTACCGTATCTAGTAATGCGAAATGTTTTTCGAAAACTGCATTCCATGCTATAAACTGTTTATCCTGAAATACAAATTTTTTTAGTAAAAATTTTCATTTAAAAAATTGCATTAATCAAAAACAATCGTTCTTCTGTATATTAAGACTAGAAGAAGTATTTACATCATAAAACCTCGATTTGAGTTACAATGAATCTTAATACATAATGTTTTCCTTCGCAGATTTGAGCACTAAACATTCTTTATATAAGCATTGTTTTTTACAAAAATTGTACTTGATACTACAATTACTTTTTATTGTTTTTATATATACTTGAAATAATATAACGTATAGTATATTTTATTTTGCATACCTACCAACTTATATAAAACTTTTTTAAATTCTAAAAAGTATACCACTTTATAGACAAGAGTTGGCGCAATTTGGAACAACACCTGCCTCTACTAAATCTTTATTGAAAGGTTAATCTCTTTACAAATAGCGCTCACAATAAATATGTGTTCCACAAAGTGAAATTTCTACGAAAAAAAAATGCTCTAGGAGAAGATAAAGTAAATAATAGTTTAATCAAACAGTTAGTTGCCCTTCTTCGTAAACATTTCGGTCAAATTCTATTTTCATTAAATTTTGTGGCATATCAGATATTTATCTTTATTATGTGGTTTACTGGCTTTCACGAAGTCATTTTAGCTTTTTTCATAATCTGTCGTAAACATGCCATGACGGCTGCAAATTAGAAATTGTAAGTACGCACAGGGATTATTTTTTTGTGGAAGAAAGAATTGAATCGACATTTGCTTGAACTATGTGCTGAATGTGCACTGTCACATCAAACTAAACCACTATATGGAAGTGAACAAACTATCATTTCTATATGTTTCATTAGACGTTTCTACAGCCACAATTTATTCATCGTTTCACTTAAGAAATCATTTAAACCACAAAATGCTTCATAATTGCTCAGTAAATGATTCAACATGTCATCAAGCAATCTATTCAGTTTGAAGTAAAGATGGTGTTCAAGAGCCGATGATTGAAATCTAGTGTGGAAATTAGTTGAACCGTCGCCAACGGTTAATCATTGCGACTTCTAAGAATAAAGTGATGTTCATATCTCTGAAATCTTCGGGAATACTTTCGACAATTAAAACCACTTGAATCATCCTTGAAATGGACCCAAACAAGTTCTGTGTGATGATAAGAGCTGTACCAATCAACATGCAGAAAATTGTCTCACTCCTAAAGAGACGCAGATATAGGATAAAGGAGTCTCACTCTTTCTTCTGAAACAAACTAGAGGGCTCTATAACGCTCAAGTTCGGTGTTTGGAGATGTCAAGAAAGGTGTGTAACTGAGTCCCAGTGTTCCTTAAACCATGAATGAATAGTTTTATTACTATGAAACAGGAAATTATTATCTTCATAAGTGCAGTCTCCAGACGGAAACAATACCTGTGTCTTAGAAAACAGGTCTTGGGACAAAAGAGTGTGTTTTTGTAAGGTGGCAAGGAAATTTACTCCAAACATCGAAATTAGGATCAAACCATTATGAAAGTACCTCCATGATTCAATTTAGGAAGGAAGCAATCTGAGCTGTAGGCTTCTGCAATGATTCCCTACTCGTAAATTCATGCCGTAGTGGGGAATAGGAGAGAGACTAGATTTGTAAGAAAACAAGACATGCTTCCAGTGGTCTGCAGTCTAAGTTTTATGGTCCTTGCATCAGAGCACTCGCCATTTACAATTTGAATTTGCCCCAATTGGTTTTGCAACTTTAACTTGCAACACACATTTTTTCATAAAATTCGCTTCAAACTGTACAAGTCAACAACGAGTTTTGTATATGTTCATTCAGTTCAACTGTCATTTTTGTTGCAGTGGACTTCATTCTGGTGGTACAATCCTCCTTAATGTCTATCTGACTTCCGCAGTGAGTTTGGCTTTACTTCCACAGTTTATTCTAGCAGATGTTGTTCAGTGGAACTTCATAAAAACTCATAGATATTCATAACTTTAATTAAAAATAAATATGGGATATTTTATACATATAATTCAAGTGATTTTGAGCTATGATGCTCACAGATAGACGTGTAAAATTACAAAAAACGTGTTTATCGGATTTATAGGTTCTAAGCGTGGAAATTCTTCAAAATTTAGGATTCGAATTACTTGGTATTTACATTGCATTCTCATTATATAGTTTCTATAAAAGAAAGTAAAAATGGTAATAGCTTAAATGATTGACAAGAAAGATGATAAACTTCACAATCTTACTTGAATCTTTTGTTGATATATTGGAGAATATTTGTAACATCTTACATTCCAGGAATCAGTAAGGTGTTCATACAGCTAAAAGGAGAAAAAGTTGGGAAAGAGATTTTACAAATATTTAAACAGACCACAAAGTATATGTATTGAAATTGCATGTACGCCATGAAATATAATACAAAATTCAGAATGTATACAATATTCAGAACACAATAAAGGTACATCAAAATATACCTTCATTGTATTTTGAATGTTGAATTAAATATTTAGAAACCATTGTTTAATAGTCACTTGAAATTTGAAATTCAGTGGCAAATTGATAAATATCGTTACTGTTCTGCGCAATTTCCACCCATTTCCTCTGCACCATTTACAGTGGACGTTTTTCGGAGTAGTTGTGGATGAATGGAAGCATGGAATACTCTAGCAAACCTTTAATCGAATGATTTAAATTGAAGCTTACTTCATATTTCTGAGTTACCTGTTAAATTGAACTAATAAAATGGAATTGCGCCCCCACTTTGAATATCACCACTCTGCGCTTTATAAAATGATCGCAAATCACTGTACATCTTTTACAAATCTGTCATTGAATGTAATTAGAAGCCTTTTTCTCTGGAGACAATCCTATATCAAAAACGAAATTTAAGATGGGAATCAAAAGGAGTTGATAAATCCAGGGTATTTTTAATCTATGTTGTGTATCCTACTTCACTAGCATCATCCTGTGATCATTATCATGAATATGTGCTTTAAAATTTAAACTCTTTCAATGACATTCAAGTATTCTTTTAAAAGTAACATTAACATATTTTTTAACATTAGCAAGAACACAGCCTGTAAAACAATATACGCTTAAATTAATACCAACATAGCGTATTAATTTTAACAAGAACATATCTTATTTGAAGTAACACGAGCGTAACCATGAATATGATCATTAACACCAAACGAAAAATATTCTGTGAACGTTAGAATATTACTATGAATATTAAAAAGAATAAAACTTTTGTGCATTAATGCAATCAAATCTTATTAAACGAGCATATCCTACTAGTTGAAAATGAGAATTACCTATGAACACTCATTGCATACTCACTAATCAAACAGAAACATTACGGTCATACTCACTTGAATCATTAAAAGAAAATTGTAGGCTGACAGGAAAAAATTGTGTAGAATCATGGGTATTTTTAAATCGAACGGTTTTCGGGACCTCATCCAAGTTGGTCCAAGCAAAATCACGAAAAGGACATATCCAGCCAATATACAGTAACTCAGGTACATATTTTCAACCAAATATTTTCCGACAGCTGTAAAAGAATTCGTATGTAACCAAACAAAATTCTGTTTATATATATTTTTTATTTAAAGTAAAATAAAACTTTTTTTTTATCGTTCTTTGATTTTTCGACTCGATGCCAGATGAATAATTTTAATGATCCTAAAAATTATTTTTCATAATTTGAAATAAAAACGGGATTTTTCATATAGTGGACTGTCAGACTAGGTCGCTAATTTATTTGCTTTCTCTACAGCAGAGAAATGACAACTCTAAAGAGGAAAGCGTTGTTCTCCAACACTTATAATTGGATGGGATCGCCCTTATAAATAATTTTTTTTAAAAAGAATCGATGCCTGCCTATAAAATAAAAGCGGAGTTTATCAAATTGATTCAAAGAGAGCATATTGTAAATGTAAAAATTAAAATACATTTCCTGAGGGGCGTTTACAAGACGTTGCAGAGAGATAAATATTCCCCTTTGGAAGAATATCCTCAAGAATAATTATGTTTTTCCTAAAGTTTTAAGTGTTTCTACCATTTCAGAAAATGCTTTTAGGAATAACTATATTTTCCCTAAGCATTTCCTTAAGAATTTTTATCGTAAACAATGAAAATAACAATCCGGAGGTCGGTTTTCAAAAACTTGCTGAGAGACAAATATTTCAGTTTAAAAGAATACCCTGAGGGATGATAAACAATAATAATACTAAATCCTAAACATAGGGGAAATAATCAATAATAATAGCAAATCATAAGCATAGGGATAATAAAAAGTAATAATAACAAATCGTAAATATAGGGATAATAAACAATAATAATAAAAAATAATTAACTTAGGGATAATAAATAAACATATTTTCAATAGTATTACGAGGCTTAAATTCTGTTACGAGCTTCTTATCTCTTCGCTTGAATTCATATTTTCCCAGCGTTTAAGTGGTATTTCATAATAAAATACATCGTTGAAATATTAATATTTTCGATAAGGAAAGTTCTATAATCTTAAGACAAATACCGACTCTCTAAGCCACGAATATTTGATTTTTTCATATACTACATTAGAAAATATAGAAGCAATGCAATACCATCTTGAGAAGATCTGCCAATCATAGATTAATTTAAAATAATTAAATTAAATACTTCATTTCTAGGTCAATTTTCGTTGTAGTGGAGGGAACGTTTTTTAACTATTACCATGTTAAGAACATGGTATTAAATATTATATAAATTATATCTGTCCTTTATAAATATTTAATACTCCTATCGCCAATAAATTTATTTATTCAGTACAAAGATAAAATGTATTGCTATACTTATTTAAAGAAACTTTTCACTTGGAAACACAGTCATGAAAAAAAAAAGAAGACAAAAAATGTAAATATTTACCTATACTTTGCAGCTTATTGCAATTTAAAAAATAATAAGATTATTGAATGAGCTATTTTGAATAATATCTTAAGCTTTAAATAATATTTAATTTTAATTTATTACAGTTTAACTCATTTGAAACTTTTACTCAGAACAAAAGTTAAAATAGAACCAGTTATAAATTTGTACTACAAATGTACAAAAAATGATGTAAAATTCTGAATAACCAACTTAATTGAGAAAAATATAAAAAAAGCTAGAGAAAAAAATTCTATTTCGAAGTACCTTTGTAAAAGGATTTAATGTTTTTCCATTTCATTAGTTTTTCATTATTTTATTTATTTGATTTATCCGCATAAGGATGATTTTTGTTAGTATTGTTTTCAATTTTCATTAAATGATGACTCTCTTCTGCATTTATCAAATCGGAATTTAGAAAATTTAGTCTGTGACCGGTGGTTGGTGGGTTCTAATTAAGGTAAGCCTTCTTGTGTAACAATAATTTATTATTAAAACATATAAGGTTACGTTACACACAGACACAAACAGAGAGTGGACAAAAAACACGTCAACACATAACGATAACAGAGGCTTAACTGACTGTCTCTCTAAGCACCCGCCAGAGGGCGGCGTGTAATGAGTGCATCATAGTGTAGGGGGAAAAAGAGAGTGTTACAAGTCTGCTTAGCTTTAGTATAAAATTTCACATTAATTGAATTAAAAAAAAAAAGATCATCTATAATCAAAAATTGATTTACACTTAACTCAGTGAATTTTCGACATTGAAAAGAAATTATAATCTATTGATATTTCTAGTAAATTTAAAGAACATTTGGAACTCTTTATTGAATTAATGAATTATTAAAATGTTTTCAGCTCAAATCGTCACCTTCGTATTTTTAATAAAAGTTAGTTCTTAGTCGTGTCAAATTTCACATGTGGAAAAGCAATGTTTTGAATATAACAACTATAACAACTTGAACAACTTGAATATATCAGGTACTTCGAATTGAACAATATGCACTGTAGAGCTGAAATACTATAATTATCCCCACATTTTTCATTGAACATCTGATTAAGTGCAGGACGTTTCTGGATGAAGAGGGAATGGCATTTTATTTCTGCTGGGGAAGATAATCACTTATTTGTGTGAATGATGGAAAAGTCTGCTGATCAAATCGAATATGATGAAGTGAGATTATAATGGCCTGGAGACTCGAATCTAGTATCATCGAACTTTCATGACTGTTAGATTGTACTTGATAGGGCATTTTTGTAGTCATTCAAGTTGGATAAATGGTACTGAAACCTGCGGAAGACGGTATGGTATAGAACGTTAACGAGTTGTCGAAGGAAAAGGATGGCAGAGACCTCTCTACTTGGTATAAAGAGTGCCAGAAAGTGATTCAGTTGACAGCCCAACTCAGGTCCAAGAGTAAGTGTTTCGAACGACATTGTTCAGAAGATAATATTCTGTATGGATACTATTTTACGCAGAAGACTTCTCCTCTCGAGAACCTCTGTTGACCAAGTGTCATCGTTAACTACGCCTTCAGTTGGCGTGGAAACGTCATGGCTGGACCATGGGTAAGTGGAAGAATGTTATCTGATCGGATGAATCTCGATTTCCCATTCATCGCATATATGACCATATATGTCAGAGTATGCCACCCTCTCGGTGAATAGTTGTTCCTCTCATGTACAGCAGGTCTTAAACAGATTTGTGGCGCCGATGTTAAGCAGTGTAGAAGTTATCCCTGGCGACTTTGGGACCTGTAGTTGTGATAGAATAGACCATGAAAGTTGGAATTTATTTTAACCAATTGCGGATCAGGTGTATTCTTACAAGGCGTTTGTCTTCACAATTGGATGTGAAATTTTCCAGCACCGTATTACAAGGTATGAATTGTTTTAGAGTGGTTAAAGGGTCATAGAAAAAAATTCTTATTAATTTCCAGGCCATCTAACTCACCGGATATTAATCCGATGGAGTACATTCTTGATTTCATGGAAAGAGTACCTCAGAGATCAAACATCGCCTTTAGAGAATATCCTAAATTTGTGTGGCCGCTGAGTGATGTTTGTTATGATCTGACTCTAGTCATCAACTAAGGACTTGTGGCATCCATGCAAAGGTAAAATGGCATCTATTTGGGGAGACTAAGATAGTGGCACGCTATATTGAGTAGGTGGTCTTAATGGTATGGCTGTTAAATGTAAAATATTGCAGTAAAATATGTCTAAAATATTTTGAAATATTAACTAAAATTATTGAAATTGTTTAATGGAAATGAAATTAGTATGAAAGAATAGATAAAAATAATAATTGTAATGAAAAGCAAAAGGAATTAGTGCATAAGAAAATGATTTGAAAATATTAATATAAAGCTTTGAAATTTCAATTCATTTCCATCAAGTCTTTAAAGTCAAGTCTTTAATTTGAAATATAAAAACAAAAGACAAAAGTTAAGTATACAATTTATTTGTTTATTGAGCTAAATTTTAATAAAAAATGCCAAAAAACATAAAAGACATTCTACTAGAATAGTATTAAAAATTGTGATAAATTGGGAAAAAATTGACATTATTTTTGAAACTTACAGTTAGCTGCATAAAAGTCTTGAACGGTACTATTAAACATGATGTCCAAAAGTCTTACTGCAATAAAGAAAATATTTACTCAAAAAAGCATGAAATACGTTACATTAAATCAGTAATGTATTTTCAGGTATGAAATAACAGAAAAATGCTAAAATTTTATAATCAAGACTATAAAAATTGTCATTGAAATTTAAATCAAAGGACATGTCTACGGCGGAATGTGATTCATTTCTTTAAAACTATTTTTAGAGAAAAAAAAATTAGTTTAAAAGTAAGCATCAAATAAGTGCTACAGAATTACTCTGAGAAACTTGTGTATATGCCAAAAGACAAGCGAAGAATTATTTTAAAAGTGACTTATAACGTTTGATCTCAAATAAAAATTGGTAAATTATAATCTATATTAATAGCACCAAATTTAAATGAAAATTGCTTGCGTTTTACTGTAAAATCTGAGGAATATGTGTATAATGACTGTCATAGTATTTTTTGCATTGTTAGTTTTTTCTTTTAGAAAGAAATGTTTTTTAAGGGTAGAAATAATATTTTGGTATATAAATGACACTTATCAATCAATCATATCTTACTTCCTAGGTGATTACAAATTCTCTATGATTTATGAAGCTGATTGACAAATTTATGATTTATTCCCTGATTTATGACATTAAACCTTGTCTAATAAAGTATATACCAGGAAATATGGCATGGGTCATTCATTAAATAAGATTATTCAAAAATGTCCTCAAAAATGGTTTCGGATTACATCAAGTATTAAGGCAGATTTCAGATATCATCTATGAGCTCTAAATCTCTAAACCCTAATCACAAAACTGCAAATACAAAAACTTTGCTCACATACGACAAATGAAGCAATTTTATTATTATTCCTGAAACCAGACATATAGGAAGATATTGTGAACAATGACCGGATGACCAATCAAGAATCGGAGTAAGGTTCAATTATCCCAAGAAAAGATATTTGAAGTACACAGGACCCGTATCACGCTTCAGAAGAAAATTTGCCACGTAATTTGCTGGACCTTGGTCTTTCAAGACCGAAGCACTGTTACATTTTGGTGAAACCTTGCCGCCTTGGACTAGTGGTTTCATCTTTGGATGCGGATAGCCAGATTGATCGTTCAAGCCTGAGATATGATTTTTATTTGTTATTTACGGTGAATATTAGATATATGGGATTTTATGCTATTCATATGCATGTAAATGTAAATTATTTATGGATGTAAAATAATTTATTTTGAATATTTAATTTCTAATTTGTAGATAAGGAGCTTCTATTACGCTGAAAGCTTATTTCCCACGTCTAATCAACAAAGCCTACTTCCTTTTACATTTTGACTGTGAATTATCACATGATTATATTTTCTAAGTCAGGGTTTAACTATTTGATTATCAATTATTAGAATAAGGGAGAGTATTGGCTCTCCCTTTTTCTATAATCTAGAATATGAATTATAGAAAAAGGAAAAGCCAATATTAATCTTAAAATCACATTTTAACAATTTTTAAGACAATGTAGCATAAGCAGCCTTTCCAGTATCTTTCTATTTAAAACAAGATGGTGATCCGTGATGTACAGATTTAATATACGTAGTTGGAGCATAAAAGTATCATATTAAGTCGAATTATGTAATATTAATTTCAAATCACATTGAAGGCATGTCCAGCTTTCTTTGTATTTATCTTTAACTAATGTCATGTGCATTCATAAACCACTTTTTTTAAAGTTTGTAGATTTAAAGGAGCTTTGGGAGCTTTTAACATGGTAATTTTGTGAATATTTAAAGGAATTATAGATAATGCATGTTCCTCATTTTAATAGGAGACTAACGGATCGTTGAAGGTTCTTTTTCATGAGGCAGTCACTTGTTTTCCGGCTGTGAAAATGATAATTATCCATGAAAAATACTAAAAGAACATCATTTCGGTTTTATTGTTAATTTGCTTTCGGCATCAACACTGAAATGGTAAGCCAAAAGTTTTCTAAAGGTATAGAGTAAAGTGAGATTTTTCAGTCGAACAACTCCAATGTAAGATTCTCAAACTTTTGTGTTTAAAATTAGAATTTAGTATGCATCTGTTAGAAATTAGAAATATGAAATAATTTCAAGCATCAATTATTAAAATTAAGAGACAGCTTTTGTATGAAAACACTGACATTATTATAAAGCAATATCATACTCAAATAATAATTCATTCAATATTTACATACATGTAATATTAAATTTTAACTAAAATCTAATTTATGAAACAAAATTTTTCTTATATATATCCATAGATTTATATTTTAGGCAAAAGAGTTTTATATTACCATTTTTTCGTTATTTTTATCTAATTAGCTAACTTCTCATATTATTATTTTATTTATTACATGGTCATTTCAATAACCGATTTGTGATTTTGTTTTCAAAAGAATTATTACAATTTTGGAGAGGAAACATTATAGTATTTTACTTTGATGTAGTGATTTATATACAAATACGTTTTAGGAGCAAATTTTCTCCGATTTTGATATATTTTATTTCTAGAATGAAGGCTTGCGAAAATTTTGCAGATCAAACTTTTATGATATGTTTAAGATAGGCAAAAATATTTGAAGGATGGATTTGATTAAGCATAAAAATAGGTTTGAATTAAAATCGGAAAATGGGGAAGAGTTTGCAAACTCCATATTAATTTTAACATTATTTTAAAATAATTTCAAAGACATAATTACATATATTATAATATATAATAAAAATAAATTCACATTTGAGTGAAATATAAATAAGTTCATATAGATTGAGCAAGATAAGATAATAATGACAAGAAAAATTCCCAACATAAAATCATGTTTACAGCTTTAAAATTTTAGGAAAACTAAAGTGGAAAAAATCGACACTCTGACTAAATTTGGCCTAAAATGCATGATTTTAGTAACACTTCGTTTAAATTACATTGGATAAGCGACTAAAAATGAATTTGTTGATTTTTAAGGAAAGTAGATTTTACTAAAAAATATAAAGCTTGTGTTTATTTAATTAAAAGCGCCGTTAATCGGAACTAATTTAGAAGATAAAACTCATTAGAGGTTATTTAATAATAAGAAAGTATTTTGAATTTCCTAATTGATTTTATAAATAAACTTATATTTTATAAATACATAATTGTACAATTCCTTTTTCTTTGTTTCTTTGAGAACATTTTCTTACTTCATTTTGTCAAGTTTGCGTTTGTTTCTTTTTGTTTAGATATCGAAATGTAAATGCTTTCATTTATAATTTATAAATTTGATTTTATTTGAATTTTCAGATATCTTTTTTTTATTACGAATGAAATTTGATTTACACTAAATTCTTTCTATTTCAGCATTGAAAGCACTTTCTTTAAAATATAAAATTCTACAGTTGGGTCAAAAATGTATAACAATTGTGTCACTCACGGTGGTTAGGTACCGAAAAGAAAATTGATTTTGGTATGACATTTGGCATAATGGCACTACACCTTTAGAATACTCAGTCATAAAATTAACTGCATGTAAAGACAGGCAATTTCATAAAAAATAATATTTAAATTTTTGATACCACTAATATTCTAATACATTGTTGTGATCATTCAGCTGCTCTTATGAATCTTTGTCTAGTTGCAAAGTTTCTTCTAACTGTACGAAGAATCGTATGTCTCAGAAATTATGTAATCGATTATTTATATCTGATTATAGCAGATAATTTATTTAATTCATGATAAAACGTTTCTGAGATCATTATTCCAAAGGAAATAGTAGTAAGCTAATGTTAAGGTATTGAGTGTGCCAGGTAACCCCGAATTTCAATGATAGTTCAAATATGAACGAAAAGGGGGAGGAGATGGGCTTTTTTTACAAATAGTTAGTTCAACAATCTAGATGACATTTATATGTGAAAAATAAAAAAAGAAACAATACCAACATAACTCCAAACTAGTATTAACAATAACAGCAAAAATAGCCACTACAGTTTGGTCCCTTTTTATTTTTGTATAAATGTTTCAATATTATTTCTTATCATTAAACAGATTTTATAGGGAATAAACCCTGGAAAGGGCGAAAAATGAATAAAAATTATTATAATATCATGATTATATTTAATAACGAAATACTTTTTAATTTCTGCTCTCAGCGAATATATACTGCTTATAGTCGGAGTTGTGCTTTTGCTATTTTTTAAATTAATGACAGAAAAATTTAGTCATAGAAGATTTCAGTATTATTTAAATCGCACCGGAATACAAAAACTTAAGTAGGTATGGCATTTCAATTTCATTTTGAAATTCTGTTGGATTACAACTTGAATTCTTGAATTTTGGCATCATTGGAGTATCGATTATAATTCTTAATTTGTCATTACAGAGAATAGTTAAATTTTCTGAAATCCACACATCTGTACTTAGTCATCAATGACATATTAATTGAAACTATTTCTAAGAAAATAATTTTTTTAAAAATTTAAAATTTCTATATTTATAATTGTGTTGATAATAAAAAAAAATAGATTATAATTTGTCCTCTATTGAATTCATCATATAAAAAGTTATTAATTATGTAGGCATTATAAATCCTTAAAGCCTAATTGTAAATTATTAATTCAAATTAATTAATTGAAAAAAACAAAGGAGGGTAGAAATATTAATCTTGTGGATCAAAACCAGAGCTCCGACAATTGTGCCAATAGGATGCTCAACAATCATTACAACGTTTTTAATGTGTAAGCAATACCAAAATTTTTATACTCTACTAACTCGGAACTAGCTGACGGTTAATATTTTAATGGCTCAACTTCCTAAAGGCATATTCCCATTATGCTTAATCTCATCCCTATCTCAATTTCCAACCTATTACATCTTCTTATCAAACTCCCTCGTTGTAATAATTTGTTCATGATCACAGATTTTGTCGACAATATTTTTCTCCTAAAACCCATTCTTTACCTTTCAAGAACAATACCGTCAGCTGAATACCACTGAACTACATATACTGTTAACGTCATAACTGAACGTTAAACCATCAAGCAAACCAGATGTTTTTGATTCTCTTCCTTGTGTTATAGGCTTTCATACTCAAATCTTTCTATTGCTTGATCAACTGGTAAAACTACCTCAGTTATTAATCTCAAATATCCATCTATCCAAAATATTTCTTATAATCTTAAAAAAATATCTCAGTTACCTAAAAAATAAAGGTGCTTCATGTAGACATTTTTTGTAGTTTCTTTCAATCTATTTTGATAAGAGAATTGAAAAAGTCATTCAGATTTTTTGTTTTAAAACTCGGAACCAAAGTAACTGTAATTCCGTCTTAGGAAAAATAATGAGGAAAGTTTTTTTTTTCTATTGTAATTGCCATCATTTCAAATAAGAAAAATTTAATTATCCTGCCACTGCTTTTAAGAATGTTTCATTTTAATTCTAAGGCATTCTTCGAATTTACATTTCAGGTAAATACTTAAGATTCTATCTGAACAAAACTTTCAAAAAAATGTTGAAATGTCTTTTGACTTTACTTTTAAAGTACTTTAATTAAATATTGTAGTAAATTCCAGGAAATTTTCGTTCTGAAGATTCAACAACATGTTATTGTTTTTGTTTTCATTATTGTTTTCAAGCAGTGTATGGGATATTAGTCTTTTGTTAAAATACATGATTAATAATATCTTAATTCAAATATTTGTTCTTATTTAAATTTATATAACGGCTCTCAGAAAAAAATTCACAAACCATGCTTGAGAAATCGCAACATTAAACTATTTATTTACTGTATAAATAATCAATGCAATTCAGGTTACAATAAACTTCAATGTATACAATGGTTTAAAATCAATAACTCTTCACTATAGACAAAAAATCAGGAAAGAGAAGGGGGGAAATAAAATAAAAATAGAACAATAAAATTATAAGTAATGTCCTAATTTATACGCACAGCAAAATTGTCAATAAACTGTTGAAACTTCTTTTAAAAAATAGGCAATAATTTCTTACCTGTGAGAAAAAAAACTTAGCTGCAGACGCCGTAACTAAGAATCAAGCGTTATGAGTCGATTATACTTTTACATGTAGGGCTAATGTCAGGAAAATCGGTCGAAAAAAGTTGGAAACAGATTACATGAGCAATGATATGTTTGAACAGTCATTCCGTCTTAGAATAAATTTCAGATCTGAAATAATGTAAGCATTTTCCGAATTCAAACACTTCCATATATATTTTCAATGTCAAAATAATCTTTCATGGATTATCATAATTTTTTGAACTTCGAGCTTTGTCTCACATTTTCGCTTGAAAAATGAAAACATTTCCTAACTGTTATAATGTGCTCGATTAAGTAAGTGCATTAAATAAATGTGAGAAATTCAAAAGAAAAAAAACAACAACATACGAACGATTAATTTTAAAACATAGTGTTAGAATACTAAAGAATCTTTTCTGTAATTTTATTTTAAAATCGTTTGATTTATTTAAAAAATAATACCAATTGAAGAAAATATTTCGTGCTGTTAAATACATTACTCAAAAGGTGTTCCTCTGAAAATGTTTGATAGTATTGTAATATTTTTTGTAAAATGATTTGAATTAAAGTACTGTAAAAAACTCGTTAATTTAAAATTAATTAAATGTGTAATTAACCTTTACTGTTTGGAATGTTGATGGAATGTTTTTTTTTGTCCCAAAGAGTTAATGTGCAAAATATAATTGAAATCTACCAAATCGTTAAGGAACATACTAGTATCTGTGTGCAGAAATAATCTCGAGGGCATTTATTTATTTAAGATTTAATTTGTCATTTTCTTAAGAATATTTTAAAGTCTTACAATGAAAAGCTATTATTATTGCTAGAAGTATTTTAGGAATGAATTGGAAAAATATAACTATTATGAAGAATAGTGTAAAATAACATCATGTGCAAGAAAACTGGGTCAGAAACGCCTGATGAGTAGGGCGTTGGATTTACATCCCTCGGGTTGCGTGTTCGAATCCTGCCGGTAGAGGGCCTTCGAGTTTGTAGTGACTGGCGCATGTATAAATCTGTCGTGGTCACAAAGCCTCCTTGTCTAGTGTAATACTACTGGGAATATTGGTTCAGAGATGTTCGTTTTCTGATATGGGTCTAAGTTAAGATCTCTGAAAAAAACGTATAAATGAAGTTTGCTCCTTAAAAAGGGTTGTCATGAGTGCGTAGCTAACTCGTGCTCTTGGATCTGGATAGAGCTACAGAGTTTTCGGCTTAAAATTGGCTCTTTAGAAAGAGAGCTTGTCAATGACAAGTGTCATTAGAAACAACGGCAACATGAAAACTAAGTTGAAGAAGTTTCAAAGCATGACACAGATGCAAATTGTATTATATATGTATAATAATGCTCACTGCATGAGTGTGTTGCACTCTATTGTCCAGATCGTTCCACTGAGAGTTACCAGATTTGGCATTGTATACCTTATACCTGGGACACTGGAAATATATACCTCGGAGTCTTTTTTGTGAATTCTTAATTAGATTAATTAAAAATGAAGCGGAATTTCGACGTCTTTCCGCCATAACTTTTGAAAACGTTTTCGCTCAAACTTGATTTTTATATCATCTTAAAGATTAAAAAAAGCAGATTTCTATTGATATCAGTGTTTTAACACATCACTTAACTTTATATTTTTTAAAGAATTTTGCAAGCTACCAATAGTTATACCAATTTTAACCATATTTTTCAACAATATGTTTTGGACAAAATAATTAAATTTAATCTGCACGAGCACACTAATGGGAAAAAATTATCTTTTATCAAAGTGTTGCCATCATATTGACAAAAGCTCATATTAAAAAATATAAACTTTTATTGCAATTTAAATCTAAAAAAATGTAACTTTCAGCCCGTGATTGGATAAAATAAAATAAGTATTAAATGTTATATATTCTAAAAAAAGAATAAATGCAAGTCAAAAGTTTCTATAATCGTTTACAATATCTATATCATTAATACAATAAATTATCTTTATTTACAGTAAGTACGGTTTTGTTTATTCAGGATATGTATTCATATTCAAGCCCAACTACTAATTTGTAAATCATTAGTAATAGACATACATATTGTTATGTACTGTTAACTTGATCTATGTGAAGTAAGCATTTACATTTTGTGTAAATTGAGGCAGTGAATGCATTGATAAATAACGAATTTTGGAGTTATTTCGTACTTTGCTCGGTGAGTCATATTTAACAAAATATTTTTTGCATATAATTTTTGTTTTAAACAAAAGTTGTTACATCAATCAGTCTTCTAAATCAATCATGAAAAGTGACTGATTTATATATTAAAAAAATGAAGATTATTATTGAAATGTGTTTTTTTGGATCTTCCCATCCACCATCTTAAAGAAAATATCAATTTCAGGCCAATCAATATAAGGAATTTTTTCAAGGCTAATAATCAAATGAATATGTGTTTTACGTATATGAATGAGTAAGTGTGTGTGTTAGTGCAATACGCACCAGATCATTTGATATAAAGCTACCGCTCTTGGTATGTACTTATTTACTTGAGAGGATGAAAAAGTATACCTAGACGGAGTGTTTTGAAACTTTAATTAATCAAAAATTAAGATAACATTTGGAATTTTTCCACGATAACTTCCGAAAATATAACAGCACAAGACTGTTCTTGAAATCCTCTTAATTTTTTTCATTGATAACAATATTTTAAACTACAAATTATTTTTCTATCTTTAACGTATTTTTTTTAAAAAAAATATTAAAACCATATTCATCAGCAATTAATTTCTCACAAACTGAAAGCAGAATTTAACCAGCAATGGCACGCAAAGAGTGCATCCGTAATTTTCCGTCACTTGGACAAAAATTGAAACTGAATGATTAAAGTAACTCTTATTGGAAATTAAAAAGAGGAGATTGTGATGTTCAGTATGTTTTTAAATGAAACCGTAATGTTATGGTATATGGCTTCCATAATAATACAGATTAATTGTGAATCGAAGTTTGAATATATTTGGCTCAACAGTTATAAAGAGATCAAAGTACATAAGTATTTTATTGAAAATTTCAGGATTCATTACTCCTGGCAAACGAACTTGTCGCCGAAGGCGGTTAGTATATGTATCTCCATATGTGACAACGTTCTACATAATTTTCTAGTAGCATTAGAGACGATAAATTTATGCTTCGGAAGCGATGAATCACCAGTTTTTTTCAAACCACGTGTATTTTAAGGCTTCAAAAACCGTAAACGTAAACAACATCATGTTCTCAGATGATAATTGGATAAATTTTCTGAGAGAAACGAAAATTAGATTTTTATACAGTGTGTTGGTGTAAGTAAAACTGAAGGAGTTCGAGCGATAATTTCTAATAAAAACGGGAATTTTCGGATTACTCTATTGGACATTTCAAAGCAGACAGACCAATCAGCGTTCAGAGTTTCTTAGGGCCTGATTAGTGTAAGATTTTGAATATACTGCTTATCCAAAAAAGTATTAATATTTAAAGCTTTACTACTCAACTGGATTAGGTCACAGAAAAGAATTTATTTATTTATAAGTTATAAGTGTGAAGAATATTTTACTCGGTATGATTTTTTAGGACTCGGTTGATCAGAGAAAAACTGATATTTTAGAGTAGTATGGTAGCTGATGATTTTAAAATTTTTTATAATTATATATGTTTCAATGTTTTTTCCACCTAACTGAAACCTAATTAAATGTTATAGTACATGTCATTTAATTTTTTTTGTTGAAAATAAAATTAAAAAATAATTTTATGATCACTCGGCGAAATTAATATTACATAATTATCAACATATTACATAAATTACAAAAAAAATAGTGTGCATAATAATGCTAAATGTTGCTGTTTACTGTTATATTTATATCTGATTTGAGAAAAAGTGTTATAATATGCTTGAAGGTTGATCTTTTTCGATCGGTAGATAAATATATAATGAAATGAAAATAAAATAGTGTAAAAATTCGATAATATAACATTATTAAAATTTTATGCCTAAAATCGAAATTTTATCATAATTACATCATGATAAAACTAATATTTAAACCTGACGTTTATTCCCACGAATAAGCTTGGTCCTTATTGCTGCTAGAAGGATTATAAAGATAAATGTTTGACTGAGTGTTGACACTGCAGAAACCAGATTTGATCTAGAACTAAGAATGTGGTACACGTATAATCTAAAATGTGAAAACGTGAACTTCAGAAGGAATCTTTCAGTTTTAATTTATTAAAAATTGATCAAAATTTGAAAGATTTTTAGATCCTTATAAAATTTTTAAAAATATGTATTGAATAACAATAATTTAATATTCGTGCAACGTTTTTAAACCAGAGTTTTAGGGTTGAATAATTACTTCATTAATTAATTAAAATATTGAATAGTGTAATTTTCATTCATTTTTGAAAGTTTAGAAACGAAGGTTCTTTTTAAAACCTGCGTATTCTTCATGGCGAATAAATTATAGTACAACTGAATTTATTATATAGAACAACCAGATATTTGAGTTTTCAATCGCACCATGAAGTTTTGGGACTGATCTCTATTGGGAAGGTTCATTATACAATTGACAGAACATATATAAGCCATATGATATGGACCGGTTTTTATATCTGACAGTTTTATGTAATCATTAATAAGAGATCATAACTATTAGTGTGCGGTAAATCAAATTATTTTTATGAATAGTATTTGTTTATTTGGAGTAAAAGCAAACGATTAATTTTATACCTTTTGAAATCTGGCAATGTGTTATATTATCTTGGATAATCTGGCAATGTTTTGTAAGTTTTGGTTTAGGTTTTGAGAAAGAATAAAGATGCTGTTTGACTTTTGAAACGCTTGAAGTATTTATTTTATTTCTAAATGTAAGATACTTTCCAAGCTTAATTCTAAAGCTCAAGAAATCGGGTAGATTTCTTGATAACGCAACATTGTGGTGACCGGACTGTGATATTTTAACTTGAAGGAAAGATTTAAAAAGGTAACGGCATTTATTATAACTTGTTTACTATTCGAGTTTCGATATTTAAAAAGTATTTTCCGTTATTGAATTATTTTGGAAGCTTTAAAGCTGAAACGGAAAACGGTAAGAAATGCATTTACCCGGTTACATAATACACTAGATGAAGCAGCAAAAAAGAAAGCCGATAAAATGTCAGAGGATTTGGACTGTTTGGCGACCTTTCAGCTTCTTAATGAGAAAAATAACGTACTTTTACAACTTAATGAGGATATTTTAAATAATCTCTTGACAACTGAAGGGGTTCAACAAGATGATATTGATAAAGAAACTACTTCAGCTGATGATTATGCTCTCAAATTCAAAAAGTTAAGTTTGTTAATGGGTCAGAAAGCTGATTCTGATGTTGATCTCGAATTACGATCCTCAGTTAGTTGTACAAAACGAAAGTTTAAACTTCCTCCATTAGAGTTGAATAAATTTGGAGGAGATATCAAGGACTGGTTACAGTTTTGGGGTCAGTTTAGGAAAATTGATGAGGATCCCGATATTGATGAAGCCGATAAATTTCAATATTTAGTGCAGGCTACGATTCCGAATTCCAGAGCCCGAGAATTAGTGGATAGTTTTCCACCATCTACTGGAAACTATGCCAAAGCAATTGACTGTTTGAAATCCCGTTTTGGGAAGGATGACATTTTAGTTGAATATTATGTCCGAGAATTGCTTAAACTGACTCTGGCATTCAATATTAAAGACAGACAAATGAAGTTGTCTGCTATTTATGATCGTATCGAATCTCAGCTCAGATCATTGGAAACTCTTGGTGTTACAACAGAGAAATATGCGGCTATGTTGTTCCCACTGGTGGAATCGTGTCTGAGTGAGGAGGTCTTAAGAGCTTGGAAGAGGAATGATTGTGGCCGAATATCTAATAAGGAGGATGCCAAAGAATCTCGACTAGAAAGTCTGATAAAATTTCTAAAGAATGAAGTTGAATCTGAAGACAGAATAGCTCTTGCTATGGAAGGATTCTCTTTAAAAGGGAATGCAAATTATGGAAAAACTGAAAGAAAAAAGCCTCGAGAAGTAGAAACTTCTGTTCCGACAGCCAATGATTTGATTTATGGAGCCAAAACTTTGAAGTCGTGTTTATTTTGTGGAAAGGGCCATAATTCACAAGACTGTTTCAAAGCTCAAAGAATGTCTTTTGAAGAAAAACAAGATATTTTAAAAAAGAATAAGGCTTGTTTTGTCTGTTTGAAGGTCGGACATGTTTCGCGGAGATGCAAATCAACAGTTAAATGTATGATCTGTCAGAAAAAACATTGACAATTTTGTGTCCTGAAAAGGCTAATAACGCAAGACCCAACACCGAAGATGATACTAGTATTGAGGGAAATGTAGTATTGGCAAATCAAAGCGAGCCAGAAATTCTTTTGCAAACACTATTAGTGTTAATTGAGGCAGGTGAAAGAAGTAAAATGGTGAGAGCGTTAATTGATACTGGTTCTCAAAGATCATACGTTTTAAAGTCTACAATTAATGATATGAATATAACTACAGAACGATGTGAAAATTTAACGCATGTAGTATTAGGTGGTGCTAGTTCTAAGAAGAAACATAATTGCTACGAGCTGTCAGTGAGCAATTTAAGGAAAAATTATTCTTGTAAAATTCAAGTTTTGGATCAAGAGATTATTTGCGGTTATGTTCCGAGTATGCAAAGAGGTCCGTGGGTCAAGGAGTTAAAAGGTAAAGGTATCCAGTTCACTGATATTGGAAAAAGCTCGATGCCTATAGAGCTGTTGATAGGAGCTGATTCCGCTGGAAATCTTTTCACAGGAAATATATGTCATCTGTCGACTGGTTTAATTGCTATTGAAACCTATTTGGGATGGTGTGTAATGGGAAGACCAAAGGCTGCTTCCAACAGTTATTCATCTATTTCTCTTTTTATACGAAGTAATGACATTTCGGACCTGTGGAAACTAGAAACTATTGGTATAATGGACCCATGTGAGACCAATACCTCCAGGGATTTAGAAAGTAAAGCCATTGATCATTTTTCCAAAAGTGTAAAAATTGTTGAAGATGGAAGATATGAGGTCAAACTTCCTTGGATGCGCAGTCTAGATGAACTACCCACAAACAGAGATATTGCTGGAAAAAGGTTAGTTTCTACTAGTATAAAGTTGTTAAAAGGCAATCAATTTGAATGTTATAATGATGTCTTCGAAGAGTGGAAGAATGAAGAATTTATTGAGGATTCTGGTGAGGGACCTGGTCACTACCTACCTCACCGAGGAGTATTTAAGAACGAATCTACCACCAAAGTACGGCCAGTGTTTGACGCTTCCTGCAAGTCAAGAGGTAATCTCTCATTGAATGATTGTTTGATGAAGGGTCCTAATTTACTCGAATTGATACCTTCAGTACTTATGAAGTTTCGGGAGAAAACATTTGGCGTTGTATCAGACATAAAAAAGGCATTTCTTCAGATATCTGTTGATAGAGAAGATCGGAAATATTTAAAATTTCTGTGGTGGAAGAATAAAAACAGAGATTCTACTCGAGTTTATCAGCATGCCAGAGTAGTTTTTGGCCTGAATTGCAGCCCCTTTCTATTGAGTGCTGTCATCAATCGTCATTTAGACCAGTATTTATCTACTCCGTATCATGATACTGCTGTGAAGTTAAAGAATTCATTTTACGTAGACAATTGTGTCACTTCGGTGAATTCAGAGAAGGAACTGCATTGCTTTATTGAAGATTCAACAAAGCTGATGGCACAAGCCAAGTTTGATCTTAGAGGTTGGGAATTTACAGGAGAAGCTATTTCATTGAAAGATCTCCAGCCAACCCCTGTTTTAGGACTTTTGTGGGATAAATCAGAAGACGTACTTTTCTGTGATAATTCCTTAGTAGAAATACCCCCTGATACCCCCATTACTAGGCGTGTGATTTTATCGTATGCTCATAAGGTTTTTGACCCTATTGGTTTTACTTGCCCGGTCTCTTTGATACCGAAGAAGTTATTGCAAGAGAGTTGGCGATCAAAAGTGAGCTGGGATTCAGAGGTATCAATGGATATGAAAAAAACTTTTCTGGAATGGATAGATGATATCAAAATTTTACACCTTGTGAAAATTCCAAGAAAATTTTTAACTGACAATGTATCCTCTTTTAGTTTTCACGTATTCTGCGATGCTAGTGGCATTTCATATGCAGCAGCTGTGTTCATTCGTTGTCAATCAGCTCATGGAACCTCGATACAACTGTTAGCTGCGAAGTCTAGAATAGCCCCATTAAAACCCGTTACTATTCCGAGACTGGAGCTACTTGCCTGTTGCATTGGAGCAAGACTCTCAAAATTTGTAAAAGGGAGTTTAAATATGGTAAATGTGGAAACACGCTTTTGGACCGATTCCTCTACAGCTCTCCAATGGATAAAAAGAGAAGAACCTTGGAGTGTTTTTGTCCGGAATAGAGTAGCAGAGATCCGAAAATTGTCAAACACCGACGACTGGAGACATGTTCCGGGAGCATTAAATCCCGCAGATTTGCCCTCCAGAGGATGCTCTGTTTTGAAGCTTTTGAAATCTAAATGGTGGGAGGGCCCCACATGGTTACTTTTACGCGAAGAAATGTGGCCAGAAACTAGTCACCCAATTAACGAAGAGATTATCTCAACAGAAAAATGTAGCAAATCACTTAGTCTCATAAACAACTCTCCTGTTACTACTAGTCTTTTCTCTCGGTTATCAAGTTACAACAAAATTATTAGAGTTGTAGGATGGATATTACGATTCAAGCATAATTCGAAGACCGTTAAAGAATGCAGAAAAAGGGACTCTTTGACTATACTCGAAATAAATGAAGCGGAAAAGAAGATTATTCGGCTGATTCAAGAAGAGTCTTTCACAGAAGAATCAGTTAAAGGTTTGAGAACTCTCAATGTTTTAAGTGATGAGGAGAGTGTTTTAAGGATTAAAACTAAGCTAACTGAGAAGAATGACTTAAAAAACTTTAGATACCCCATTCTACTTCCTGGAAAACATAGGTTAGTGGAACTTCTGGTCAGAGAAGCTCATTTGGAAAACTCTCATGCTGGAGTACAGATTCTGCTGTCAAAATTGAGAGAAAATTTTTGGGTTATAAATGGAAGAAGAACCGTTCGCAGAGAAGTTAATAAATGCTTAAGATGCAAGAGATATACTTCCAGAAATATAGAGACACCACCTGGTGGTTTGCCTCAGGACAGAGTCGAAGAATCCGCTGCATTTGAAGTGAGCGGAGTGGACTTGGCTGGACCACTTACTCTTAAGGGAGGTGACAAATGTTGGATAGTTATTTTCACCTGTGCAGTGTACCTTGCGGTACATCTCAAACTGGTACTGTCACTTACCACTAGATCATTTCTTCTTTGCCTTCGGCGGTTCATAGCCAGACGAGGTCGACCAAAGGTGATATACAGTGACAATGGGACTAACTTTGTGGGCGCTGAAAATTTGCTACAAAATCTGGATTGGGATGAGATAGAAAAGGCAACTTCCGTCCAGAGAATAACATGGAAGTTCATTCCCCCCTCTGCACCCTGGTGGGGTGGATTTTGGGAAAGAATTGTGCAAATGGTGAAAAAACTCCTTAGACGTGTTTTAGGAAATGCCTGCTTGTACTACGAAGAGTTTATTAGTATCCTATGTGATTGTGAAGCAGTCATAAACTCCAGACCTCTTACCTACGTATCCGAAGATACCAATGATCTTATTCCTCTCACCCCATCAATGTTTATACAGGACATTTCGACGGTGGGAGTGCCGGATTTGGATAAACTTGATGCAACGGACATCAAAGGGCGTCTGAAATATCAACAAAGTCTTAGGCAACACTTAAGAAGCAGATTCCGCCGTGAATACTTGGGCATCTTATTGCAACCACGAAAGAAAAGCACTTACTATGAAGTAAAACCTGGAGAAATTGTCTGGATTGAAGATGATTCAAAGAAAAGGTTACTATGGCCTATGGCTAAAGTTCTTGAAGTGTACCCAGGTAAGGATAACACAGTTAGAGTAGTGCGATTGAAATCACAAAGTGGTGAGATTGTACGACCTGTTCGACGTATTTATCCTCTGGAAATAAATTGCACAGAAGATGAAAGCCATGCTGGCGCAAAACCTTTTACTACAAGATGTGGTAGAACTGTGAGAATACCGTCAAGAATTTTAAGGACTTGAACAGTTCAAACTATTTAGTATCATTTAAGCTAATATTTATTTACCTTATTTTTAATTTGATTATATTCTTATAATCAAAGGTGGGAGTGTGCGGTAAATCAAATTATTTTTATGAATAGTATTTGTTTATTTGGAGTAAAAACAAACGATTAATTTTATACCTTTTGAAATCTGGCAATGTGTTATATT
>JAPMOQ010025956.1:0-12491 GCA_026543055.1 Argiope trifasciata
GTATTTTATGCCCTACCATGCCATTCCTTCGAAGGCGATAATACTTTGTCAACTTATTGCTTGTATTTACAGTAAGGTTATAAACATAGCACAATTATTAGTTCTAATATATAAAAATGAAAGTTTGTTTGTTCTTATTTTATGCACTGTCTTACTGTACATTCGATGGGGATAATACTTTGTCAAGTTGTTGTTTGAACTTAGAAAATCCATATTTTTCACATAACCAGTTGTATGTTAGATACTTAAGAGTCAGACAGCCATTAAAGATGAATATTGAGTAATAAAGTTTAAAAAAATAGAATAAACATTATATCATTTAGTTTCACTGAATGTATTTAGTGGCGATAAGAAAATAAATATCATTCTTCCGATCATTCCTAATCAAACAAAGTAACTATTTCAAATTTCAAACGATATTTTCAAAATTATTTCTGCTGCCACAGCAACGGGCCAGGTATTAGGTAGTAATCAATAAAATAATTAAAATAGAGTAAAATATCCTAATAATTCATGTACAATCGGTTTTCATTCAGCATACATAATCTTCATTTTTATCTTTTTACCCCTCTTTTTAATAATCTTACACTTATTTCTTTTCTCTTCCCTTATTACTGGATTACAGGCAAAAAAAATTTCCTTTCGGTAAATAATTTTACAAAGATTTATTTAAATTATCGGTAACTTATTCAACAATCCTGCAAAGTGAGATTTTTAAAAGTCTGTATGTGCGCATTAAATTATTATTATTATGTATGTTCATAAATTTTATATCTAATTATGGATTTTATTCTCTTAAATATATAATGAAAGGTGGAATTTTCGTGACTAGCGCTTCCACTGTCTTCTATTTTAATAATTTTGCTGATTTCAAAATTATTTAAACGCTCCTTACTGTTCAAATATTATTTATTCACTTCACGTAAATAATATAATTATAATTTATAATATATGTTAAAAATGTTTATTCTCTAACCAAAAAATTCTTCTTGTTAAACTGGAAGGCAAAGGTAAATTTCTTTACATCTGAATTACTATCTGACAGCATAAATTGTTGATGAAAAAAACAGTTAAAATTTGGGCTTTAAAATTACTTTTCAGCCTTTAGCTTGGATTTTAACTAAGATATTGTAGCTATCGAAAAACTATAAATAGAAAAAGTATTTGTCTTGATGAGGCTCTAATTTGACCAGTTGCATTAATTTTTCTATCTTTAGTATTCAGGAAGTCATAGCGAAATGTAAATTTCAACTCCAAACCATTTCGATCCCGTTGAATTAGATGGGCCATTTATGAACTTGTCCGATATATTTACATTACTAATAACATATTTCAATCTAGTTAAAATCTAAACAAAACTACTCTAGTTGATCTGTTCTTAAAATAACGTGGGTTATACACACACACACACACACGCACGCACGCACGCACGCACGCATATATATATATATATATTTATAATGATCACGACCTTGGTACCCCGATAGGTGATGAAGAAATTTTCCCCATGCCTTGTCATAAGAAAAATCGCAATATGTAGTCTTCCTATACTAATCTACAAAACTATTATTTCCATATGCATTTATAAACATATATATAACAAGTTATATTAACTGAAAATTATTTCATTTTAGAAATAATATTTTACTGTATAAAATATTGATATTCAGTGCATAAAACAATATTTTCTTCAAATTCACTAGTTACTTTGAAGCGTATTGTGAATATATTCAGCACAGCTTAAACGAGCAAGAAGCTACATTTGGCATATCTTTTTCTGTCACCTTGTGCTATCTTTGATGATAATTGTTTTTTTAGTTGTTGATTAGGTAGTATTTATTATTCCTTTGGATTGGTGGGGAGTAAGCTTCCTTGAACTAATCTGATCAAGATAATATTTTGGTTCTAGAATTCTTTATTTTAAGCTAAGTTAGTATTAGAATTTTTACCCTTCATACTATATCCGCCATTTATACACATTAATGCGAAGACAAATCTGAATCAGAATAATTAGGTTTTAGCCAAATATTTTTGGAATAATTTTTATAATCTAACGAAAAATCCATCACATTTCAGCACTTTTTTATTCATATTTTTTGGTATCTTTAAATGAGTTATTTCATTTTAATTATTCTAATTCATGTAAATTATATTTTGATACATTATTTGAATAAAAGAACTGAATTTTCATGCATAAATAATTTTTAAGGGCTACAGTCATTTTTTGCTTAAATTCTCAAGGGTTTTATTTAAATATATTTTTTTCAGATATTAATATGATATTTAAAGTATTTTTTGAAAATTTGATTATTTTTAGTGTGTAAAAAGGATTTGTATCTTTATTTGCTTGAAGTTTGTAAGTACAGAATTTTATATCCTATTTTGTATTCGTTTTCTTGCGTTTTGTATGTATTTATGTTTTATTTTCAATGATATATTACTGTAAGATTTTGAAAACTCGGCGAATATCGCCACATAAATGTTCATTTTAAAACTAACTTCATAATTCCATAATATTTGTAATATTGAATTATAAATCAAAGACCAGAAAGGTAGAAATATTTAAAAGGACAAAAAAAATCTTTAATTTCTTTCTTCTTTTTTAAATTATTGAAAGTGTATTTTTAAAGATATTATTTTTGTTAATTTATCTAAAATTTTTATTCTTTTTGCGCAGTTTTATATACTTGTAAATTTATCATACTGTCTTCAGATAATGGATACCTTTTAAAAAATCAATGGGAGTACTCTTCTCCAAACTTTCTTGCATATTTTCTAATAAACTCGTCATTCTAGGAACAACTGCACCGACATACAATAGTTATTAACTTTTGGTCTGAATTTGGAATTTTTGCTGAATTTATCGTATCACCTGTAACGCCTTTTTTTTTTTTCGAAAATTATTTGGCATGTAGTGCAGAGTATCCGAAAATCGAATTTTTCGGATACTCTGCACTACAGAGTATCCGACTTTAAGCATGTTTATCCCAACCGATCAGAACAAAGATCTGACACAAAACTGCATTTGTAGTCACAAAATCCCATACCAAATTTGATACATTTAAGTCATTGAGTTTTTGAACTACCGCTTTTACATGTTTCTGACAGACAATGAACTCATAGTCAGATTTGATACAAAATTTGATAAATGTCTACACTGTAAGTGTTAATCTAAGTACCAAATTTTCTGCCTAACTTTGTCCATTTTGTAGTTATAGCGTTAACTTATATTCGATCAGACGGGCAGGCGAACTTCCTTTGAAAAGACTTCACTCAAAATTTTATAAAGATATGCAGATTTATTGTAAAGACCGTATACTAAATTTCAACCATCCAGCTTAAAGCGTTTGTCACAGACAGATGGATATTTTTCTAAACTATTTTACGATCTCAAGAAGGTGGAAAATTTTCAAAATCACAAGTTCGAATTTTTTGACGATTATCATACTCATTCTATATAACGTAAACTAGAAAGTAATAATTAAATATTATTATTTGCTACGAAATAAACTACGGCAAAGATTTTGTCAGTTTTAATGACAAGGTTTCTGAAGTTTTCGAAATTTGCCCATCGGATGTTGGAGGCTTAATCTGCTGGTTAGTGTCTTACTAAAAATCTCCACATTTTCAATTTCCGAGTCATTCAAGCGAGCTGGAGATTTTCTTCAGCTGCCTGCCTCTCCACTGCATGCGTGAAGTGCTAATGATGATGACAATTTGTAAAGGGAAGGAGGGGGGCGATGAGCATAACGAACGCCATCTGGTAGACGGTGCTCACTGTCATGGAAAACACTTTCCGTCGACGCGCAACATGTGTGCGAGATGTGCACACTTTCTTCCCAATGGATTCCAATACAGGACGGAAGGGTTTCTATTCAAGAGAGGAAGTGACTGCGAAATTAGTTATGATTTTCTGAAGACACGTGTTTTGATGACCTTAATGCAAAATCAATCCTAAAATGGGGAAAAGAGGGCTTGCAATTTTTTTAGGAAAGCACTTAGTGATACAAGAGGATATGAGAATTGAAACGTTCATCAAGCAGAATGGTGCGCTGTATTCAATGAAAAATCCCGTGCCTTGTATTCAAAACCAAGAAAACACGGTATCATAGTGTGGATTTAACAGCAGATGGATTACTTATTCAGTGACATTTTTCGGACTAGATAGCTAGATTTAAGGAAAATGAGTGCATGTCGATTGAAAAACGTTATTAATCTGGCGGGCTGAAAAAAATTACAAAAATTATAAAATTATTATTTATAAAATATTAGATACTAAGTCTCCTTTGATTTATATCTCCTAGGAAAACGAACGACTTTCGTTTTTGCTTATTTATCATATATCATATTTTGCTTATTTATAGTGATTTATCTTTAGGAATTGATTAAGATTGAAAGAAAGAAAAGGTATGTTGATTGAAAAACGTTATTAATCTAGTTGGCTGATAAAAAAAATACAAAAAGTATAAACCTTATGAGTATTTTAGTCTTCTTTGGTTTTTATTTCCAAGAAAAACGAACAACTTTCGATTTTGCTTTCTTATATAACTTAGTATTGTCTTTTATCTATCGATTTATCTTTTAGGCTGATAAAATCATTAATTATATATTTGTATTTGTCTACACATTTCACATTATATTACATATCGTTACTCATCTCGTAACCTTTAAAAAAAAACTATATTTATTTGGAATTTTAAAGGAATTGAAAACTATGATTTATTGGCCGAGGAAATAAAAAAAGGATTATTTTGATTTTAATCCATTAAAATTTCCTGTCTTCGCAGAATTTTTTATTTACTGAATGTTAATTAAGCATTGTGATAAAACAATGAACTCAAGGGCACAATAGTGGGAATCGGATGGTTGATGCCAGAACCATTTCCGAGAATCTTTGATTAAAATATGATTCAGAACATTGGCATCTTTCTGTGCTTTCATGATGGATAGTTATTTAAGTAATGAATTATTTTTGAAACAAGAAAGAAATTTCAATGAGAGAATCCTTTGATAAAGGTTAAAACTAATTATAATATTTAAAGTTTTATTTTTAACTATTAAATATATGTAATAGCACTGAATAATTAAAAATTAATTGATCAGAAGTAATTAACGACTCACAAAGGCAACGACATAGTAAGGGCAATTTTTCATAATTATTTTAAATAGATGACAACAAAGTGCAACACATCTTTTCAAATTAATTTTAATAAATTATCAATTAATCTTAAGAATAGGGTTACAACAATCCAATGTTGTAACCCTATTGTAAAACGCGTAATTGGAATTATGAATAAGAAAAAATATTTATCTAGCTGATTTTTAGTTTGCAAATTACGAATCGATATTGTGCTAATTACAAATGAGAAACGAGAAAAATTTCTTCATATGCAGAAATGAGGTTCGAATCTGTACTCCAAAACATCGAAATATGAAAATGTTATAGATTTGATTTGGTTACATTCTTGTTATTTGAATAAATACTCTTAATTATATAGCAACATAATGTGTAAGAAAAAAAAAACTCCAATTAAAGCCATTACTAAGCTCGTGAATAAAAATACAGTAAATAAAACAATGAATATTGTTGTAAAGAATGCTTATAAATATTTTGATTTTTTTTTTCAAAATTAGAAATAAATGATACGGGGAAAGTAAATTAGCATTATTTAAAAGCATATTTACTAAATTTTAAATTTGTTCCAAATAATTTTTTCTGTGATGCGCTCCAAAGCGTTTGAAGAAAAATTGTAACACTTATATTTACATAAAAAATCTAATTAAAATTTTGAAAAACTCTTCCTTAATAAGTAATTACGGTTTAAATTTGATAGTTTGAAGTGCAATGACTTATATATATATATGTGCCAACACACACACACATATATATATACTGAAAAACATGAATGCCCAAGAATGTACATACTTATGAATGATGGTAAATTTCCAACACCTCAATATTATCATCATAATGTAAAAGCATATCTTGATAATTTTTCTAAACATATGGTTTGGTCCAAAAACCATAGTCCCTAACGGTTTTTTTTTGTCCTTAGCAAAATCTATTGGATTCTCAAACTTCGCATTTGCTCAATTTTTTCTTGTGGATCTTAATGAAAAATTTATACCAGAAAACAAAATATACTGGAAGAATTAAAAGCCGCAATTGACAAAAACATGCTTCAAAGCACCATAAGAAATATTTGCTATGAATAAACATCCGGCCTTATCAACAATGTATTCACCAGAAAGGTAATATTGCGAATATTTGCGGAAATTGAAAATATTATATCCTGCATGTAAATTCTTTTACAATTTAAATATTAATTATATTTTAATAAAAAACTGTAATTATAATCATTCAAACTATGTATACCATACATAATTTGGGGAATACCTTGTATTACCATAATCTGCAAACATTATCAAGTTAGAATTTGATGGTAAATTTGAACCATTTATTATAAAATGTACTACGATATTTCCAAGTACTTTCAACAACAAAATCTAAATTTTTCTTTCTGAGAAAACCTTAATTATTTTTTTTTCTTTTGCATTTCCCCTGAAAACTTAACAAACGATTTCTGTGGAAAAGAATGGCTAATATTACCAAACATATTACGCACTTTCTTCCGTTGTTAGTGGAGCCATGCATCCAAGTCGCTTTTCCCTATCCGACTAGTCACTAAAAAAAGACTTTCTCAGATCGAGTGAAGGTTCCCGCTTTAATAGAGTGCGAATCTTGACACTTACCTTTCCATCACACTAATTGCGAAAAATTACGTGAGCTCAATTGCCAAAGAACTACCGCCGTTACACAAAAATCCCGCCACAACCTTTCCCCTAATTCTTTATTTTTTTTCTACCAAGTTTTTTCTTCATTTACGGAGGCAACAAAAGCAACAGAACGCGTGCCAACTGTCCGCCAGGATGTTGATCTAGAAGGCTAAATAAAATGCATCAGTCAGAAACAGAAATGAGAGAAAAAAGAAGAAAAAAAACACACACACACACACCGAGCACTTATTCAATGTCTTCAGCCATTTGCAACTACCGGAAACAAAGTTGATAACTTCACTATTCTTCCTTCCGTTCTTTTTTTTCGAATCGTCCTCTCCCCCACTGATATTGCTCATTAATGCTCTTTTCGCCTTCGGTGGGAAAGGAACAGATGCAAGATAAATTTACATCTGAACAAGCTGCGATTTGGATGCTAAGATTCTGTCTGATTCGGAATTCACCGTTTTCCAATAAAAAGAAACCCGAGTCATTTATTTTATTCCAAAAGGAATAATGAGTATTTTTCCATATGGACTCTCATTGTTTAGATTTAGAGCAGAAAGTAAAGAAGCTATTGCGCCATTCCAAATGTTTTTACATAAAACATCTGCTAGACAGAGAGTTTCTTTGATGCAAGTAGCGAAAAGTACATTAAGATTGGAGGAATGAGAATAAAAGAAATTATTAAATTCCCTTTATATTATCGATAGTTTATATTGTCGATTGAAAGATGATATGAATATATTTACATTGAAAATTTGATCATGCAAATTGAACAAAATCAATATTAATCTAGATGTCCAATTTTTAAAACTGTTCTCGTCCAATTTACATTTTCAGAATTTGGATTATAGGAAAATAAAAGTAAAATTGGTTGATTGATTTTTCAAGTTCAAATAACGCATTCATGTTCTAATCATAGTAACTGTACGTACATCTTCTTTGAGTCCTACTGCAAGATATGAATTAAAATGTTATGATTGCTGCGGATTCAAAATTAAAAAAATTTGAACATATTTTTTGTGTGCTTATTTTAAAAAGAATGAAAAATGCATGTGGGAATCCGAACTTCTATCATGCGAATTTGTAGAAATTCAGTTATTCCTTTTAATCAATTTTTTGCTTCTAAATATCGTTATTGAAGTATCAAGATTATGAAGTTTTCCTCTGAAATAGAATGCGAAGCTCAAAGTTAAAAGATGTTCTTACCCAGGTACGAAAGTTTATAAAGCCTTAATATCTAATTGTAAGCATACTTTAGTAGTTGTTTTCCTGAATGTAATAATCATTTGAAATTTTAAAACTTCTATTTATTTTCCCACAAGAGGCGTAATTTACGTAAAAGAAGCGACGATAAAACATAACACGCCTTTTACATCGCGACACAAAAGCAGAAGAGACCGACATTTTTCTATTCAGTAATTTTATAATGAGATTTTGATAGGGATTTCTTAGACACGTGTAGACTTAGGGAAGGGAAATTTAGGTGCCTTTAAAAGAATGTTGTAAGCTCAAAGAATTTTTATACCGTCACTCAGAAAGTGAAAAAATACTGTAACTAGCAGTTTTATAGAGGGCCTTTAATTTAAAATTGTTAATTGGGCCAGGAAATAAAATAATATTTCAGAATGGAATTGTTAATATGGACTAAATTAAGGCAAAAATTAGGAAATTAATTATGATTTAAATTAGATATATTATTGTTTGTGTTTTGAGTGTGGCTGTGCACTCGCGCGAGCGTGCATGTTTAACATTTCTTCGTATTTTATTTGACAGATAAATTTTTGTCATTTCAAATAAAAAATTGCAACATTCATTTCCTGAATCACTTATATCGCAGTAATAATTAGATTAACATGTACTTAATTATTCTTCAAATCAATAAAAAGGTATAATTTTAAAAACACTTTCTTCGTTACTATAACTGTTTGAATTGAAAAGAGAACTACTAAGTATTTAATATTTAATGCAAGTAAAGGAACCACCATGCTTGAAAAAGTTATATGGCGATAAAAAGTGCATTTTTTAAAAATTGTAAAACCGAAAAACTCAAAACGTAAATTTCGAGTTTTTTTTGGAAAATCCCTTTTGTCTGTTTGTACAATGAATAACATTCTTGCAGCATCAACCAAGTTATACAAATAGTTAAAGCAGAATAAAAAATAGATGTTAACAGATAGATAAAACGGAAGAATGTTTTATACTTATCGTTTAAATGCTTACAGAATGAATTAAAATCATTTAATATACCTTGAAAAGGGAAATAGGAAAAAGGAATAGTATATATAAATATTTAATATTTAATATACCGTATACCTTGAAAAGCATTCACTGACAAAATAAAAGCTTCAGTTGCAATATTTTAAAAATATTACTTTGAATATTTACTCAATAATCTAAGCAATGCATTGGTATGCTTGTCCTTTTCTTTCTACAGACAATAATATAATAATTTTATATAAGTATTAATCTCGAATGTATTTCAAATCACGAAATGTTGCATTATATCATTCGTCTTTGTTCATTCTAGTTTCCTCATCCTTAAAACATAATTTCTATTTTCAGGTTGACATTTCAAATTCTGATTTTAATACTCAAAGAATTTTAATAATGCAGGTGCCATGTCGAAATTTGCAGCTGTGCTAATAATTTAATGATTAAAGCTACTACACAAGTTTCCGTATACTTACATATAATTAAATTCATGCTAATCGTCCTGAGAATACTAACCATCCTTTATCTACGCTCGTTACTGGAAACATTCTGAATTTCTAAGCGTTAGGTTTCCGAAAATCTGTTACAAGTTTTGAAAATTAATAGCCGACTAATTTTGAAATCTTGATTTCCAATTGCTTGAACCTTGATCAATTCTAGTTAGGCGTTAGCTCGTGATTACATTAAACAAAGACGAAGCTTTGCATTTATTAATTGATGAAGAATCTGATTACGCTTGAGAAGTTATAGTATCGCAGTTGAATGAATAAATATGAAGATGGATTAATATTCATCAGTGTCTAATAAAATATTCCTTGCAGGTAAATTTGCTGAAAGTCAGCAAGTATCAAAAAGAAGTCGTAATGTTGTTCAAGATGGACTTAAAAATCAGCAATAAAAAATGGCGAAAAATGAGAAATCCTTTTATAACACTTTATCACTAAAATGTATGATTTTGTGTGATTAAAATTTTACAAAATGTAAAGTTAAGTAAAATAAATATTCATTGAGTTAAGAGGAGTAAAGGTATTCTTAGTCTTTTTCCTAAAACGATATTATAATTAAATACTATCCAGTATTCGGTAAGTTGCTACCGAAAGAGAAATAATTTTGGAAATATCATTTGAAACTTAAAATAGCTTTCTCTTTTAATAATTTAGTATTTAATATAAGTTTAAACATTTTATTTAAAACTTTAAAAATTAATTAAAATTCAGAAAATTATTTAAAAAAGGAAATTAATGACATTATAAGCATTGAGTTTTGAATTTTAAGATGATATAAGAATAATTTTTGTACCGTAATCCATTAAAGAAGATACAGTGGACTTGTGACTACCATTGTAATTCCATGCAAAATTTTGATTCCATTCGATCAGCAATAAGAGGTACCAAAACATATATTCACATGGCAGATTCAGTAAAAATGTTAGATTATTGTCCAACAATGCTGTATTTCTTAACTGGCGTTTGCTAATGCCATGCATAATATTTGTAGCCTCACTCAAGGTCCATAATTTTAGGAGGATGTAAGAAGATAAGATGCTAATTGGAGAATATTTGAGATAGTTTGGTGCAGACTACTCACACTGGATTCGTAATAAATCGTACATACTAATCCCGATAATGCATAATCCTGACTAATCACATAAGAGAGTAGCATTTCAGACAATTAGTTCATTTGCAACTATATATTACATAAGAGCAATTTGTTTTATTCTAGGCTAAAATATTTGATATTTACACCATTTGGAAGTTGATGATATTTACACAACAGTCGAAGGTTGAAGGATTATCGGGAAAATTCGGAGAAATAATACAAGACTCCAACAGGCTGGCTGTTAGCACGGCAAATCAAGTCTCCTCCTAAAAAAATTTATTTTATCGCTGTCCAAAGTCATCTTTCTCATTTCCCATTCGTTCACTTAGGCTCTCTACCACCCAATAGTTGTTCAACAAATTGCCCTCATTTGTGGCTCCAGTATGGCGTGGGAAATGATCATCAATGATGTGTTCTCATAACTGACCGTTCTTTAACACGCGTTAATGATAGTTCTTTCACAATGGGAAACATTTGGCATCCAGACGGGTTGACACTCCTTTTCCTTGAAAGAGCTATAAGTTTATCTTATGATGAACCTCACGCGTGTTCCTTCTGCTGACACCACTAATGATCAGATGTGACTATACTCGGCGATAAGAAGATCCTTCTTCTGGCAATCTGGAAGCATTTAACAATGGAGGATTTTAACAGGTGATGGCACAGCTGGGTGGAAATGCCGCTTATCATGAAGAGGACAGAGAAACGTTACAATATTGAGGTATATACTTAAGTGGAGAACCCAAAAAATACAAATTGGAATGCTTTGCTGTTATTAAAATGCTTCCGACTTCCTTTTTCAATTCGCGGTGGTATTTAGATTCAATAACATATCAAAATCTAGCCGTCATTGTTCTCCCAAAACTTTCTCGCATACTGTCTTAGCTTAGCATGTCAGATAACGGCTTGCATGGATTTGGATCACAGTAGCTACGAAATATTAATTTTCTGCTTGGATTTAGAATTTTCAGGGAATCTGACATGCCATCCTTGTCGAGTTTTCAAACGATTAATCCCTAGCATGTGGTTCAAAACTCGAATTTATGTTTTAGGCACGTTTTTCTCAATCTATTGAAACAAAGATTTCATGCAAAATCGTACTGGCAATCATAAAAATCCCATACCTAATATAATATATGGCATATTTTCGTTATACGGGCGCAATGAAAAAAAAAACGCCAAAAAGTCGCCAAATAATCATTAGTTGGGAAAAATGAAAAGTCACCAAAAAAAAATTACAGTTAGTTTGTTTTGCCATTTTTTTCTCTTGCCGTCTTTGGTCGCGTTTTGTTCACATTGGTGACATTTGTTTTGTCACTCGAGCTAAGTCACCAGACTTAGCTCGCGTTTGGCTCATATTGGGGCATCTTGCCCTGGTTTAAAGGAAAATTACCAAATATATTCAAAACATTGCATTTTTGAACTATCGTGTTTGTATATTTCTGAAAGTACAGGCCAACATACAGACAACCCTTTGGATTTGGTTAAAACTTTGTTAGATAAACAAACTTTATGGAGAAAATCCCCATAAATGTTGAATATGTGTACGGAATCTTATTTATCTAGCTCTCATTGCTTTGAATTTACCGTGTTAATTTATATTATAACAGCCGGAGAGACAGACTTCTTTTGAACAGGCTGTACACAAAATTTGTTAGAAATTTGCAAATTTGGTTTTAAAACGTTTTAGTTAACTTTCTTACGTATAGGTAGACGGCTGGGCATTTTCCGAAAATGTGTTTTTTGAACTCAGAGAGGTCTAAAATTTGGTAATTCGGAATTGAATTTTTTAACGATTACAATACTTTCTCTATAATATGTATACGTAAAAGTATAAAATTGATCAACTTGGTTAAACTATCCTTATTAATGTGTAAACATATACATCCAAAAACATT
>JAPMOQ010025958.1:0-21053 GCA_026543055.1 Argiope trifasciata
TAATTGCGTCGATAAATGTATACTCACCCCTGCTCATATATATTTTTTATTTATCAATTCAATCTTTTAAATCTATCACTTGTATATAATTAGACAGAAGTAAATGGCGTAACATTTTCTTTTCACCATAAAGTCGAACAAGAATATTTTTTGAATCAGAAATCAAGGAAATTGTGCAACATTACTCCGCACATAATTTAATATTTCAAATTAAGTAGAGCGTTATTATTAGTTTGAAAAATGTACAATTTCTAATTATAAATATTTGATGTGATTGTTTATTTCCATAAGGTAAAAGCAATTTTTTTTTTGTATTCTTGTAGAGTTTTGAACAGGTTTTCAAGTAAGTAGCACATATTTAGTAAGAGAAAGAAAAAGTCATTCCATAAGATGGCTCTTTTTTTTGTTAAGATATCTACAATTAAAGCCGAGTTACAAGCACCATAACCTTGCTGAAATACAAAATTGAATTGACGCCGAAGTCTTTAATATATACCGTTTTAGAAATAATCGGTCAAAATTTACCAAGTGTTTACCCATTCCATCAGCTTTCGAATAAGCATATAATAAACTATATAATTTCTTTATTATATAAAACTATATATTTCTGGAGGAATTCTGTCTTTTATTTGCAATAAATCACTGAAAGTAGCGTTCATTGAAATATCGACGAAGGGAAGGATGATGGATAAACAGACTGTATGCAAATCAATCAATATGAACTCTTTCAAATATGAAGATGTCTTCCAACTTTGCTGCTTGGTCTTTTTACTCGCAGCTATAAAAAACGTATCCATTAAACAACTTATAAGCAAATGAGATTTTTGGATGTTTCCCTGCTATTGCATCAATATTTTCTGGATGTTTCCAGATTGATTCTTTTCCCGCTATGCCCATTTATACTTTCAACTAAATGGTTATACCATTCTTTAGAGAGAAAAAAAAGCGGAAATAAATTTTATGTTTGGATTTTGCAATGGCAACCCTCGAAGAGCCGAGGGAGAGTATAAAATGCATTATCCACGTCATTGGATACCCAAACATACTGTATACAAAGTTCCCAAAGTCTTAGGGAGAATGGTTAATTTGGCTATGTATTTGGAAACCGCCAACGTAGGAAAATGTACACACAGTCGAGTACAGGAAGATCAATGAGTATATTCATGTTATTTTATGAAATACGCCCTTCATTTAAGTGTAAAGGCAGAATTTCACAAAGTAAAATGATAAAAACTTTTCAAGAAACTTAGAATTACCGATACTTCTGGTATGGGTAATTATATTGAAGAATAATATTTTCAGAGAACAAAACTCTAAATAAATGAGTCACTTCTCACCCGTGGCATTTTAAATTTATGTTACGTTAAATTTATGTTATTATGCATAATTTATTTATACAAATGGCAATAACATGTAAGAAAAATCTATATGCACGACAAAACTCTTCGTTCCCAATATGATTCACCTTAAATATTTGTCTTACAGTGTTAGACTATCCCTATGTGTTCCAGGATCATTTGGGAAGCTATACGAATTTATAATCCCAGGAAATCATGTACCAGGATTACTTGACGGTTTATCATTTTCAGATTCTATGGAATCAAAAGAAACTGATTGGTTGCAACCTGGTCAGAAGGAGTCTAAATGTTTTATTACTAAAACTTCTACATTTCCTTATTGATTTCGCCACTTTGGTTTCCAGGTGGGCATATAAACTTGGTAAAAATAATTCTGAAGTTAATATTCTATTGAAAAGTTTTTCAATGGTTTATTAAAAAGGTTTTGAAGGTTTTATCGTATCAACCCTTGATGTTTTTCTAATGAATAGATTGTAAATTTCCGGCTGTGCTTATTTCTGGCTCTTATATCTTTTCCAAAAGTTGACTTATTGGAAGAATACACGAATCTGCATTTTGTTTTAGTACACATGGCTTTATGCATTTTGTTTGTTGCCCCGTTTCATTAGATTAACGTGTTAATAAATTTATTTCAGCCATCAAAACTTATGATTGTTTTTTTGAAATACCTTTTCGTTTTAATTTAATAAAGACTTTCTAGTTCTTTTTTTTATTGTAGTACTTTTTCTGGAAGGCATTGTTCTTTTACCATTATCACTGAATCTCTATTGTGCTCTTTTCAAATCTATTCTTCAATCATCCTCTATATTTTTTCTCGACTTATTATTTCCAGGAATTCGGCATCATTTTGCTTTTTGGTATTGCTTTCAGATTGTAATCTGCTGGATCTTATACTCCTTCCAGAGGGTAAGATGTTAACACCAATCAAATGATATCTATTCATTTGACTAAAAATGAGCTTTTTTAGCGTTTCCTATGTTTATCCGACTTTGTATCTTTGTGTCCAATTTTTAGCTGAGAAAAGTGTTTATAACTTTTAAACTGTCATCTGAAAAAGGCGAAATATCATTTCCTGCTATATACAATACTGTTCAGAGAATAAATGATCATAATTTTTAAGCGTGATTAAAAATTATGGAAAAATTAAATTTATACAATATGAGTAAAGATTAGATTGGATCATGTTTCATTCTTAATATGTCATTGCTACGCTGGTTAAGTACGCCTTTTTCCTTCCCGACTACATAAAAAATGGATGTGATAGAGACAAATGCACGGAAATTTTGCTTGTTGCTTCATAAAATGGTCAGTTGAAGTCAATGTGATGCTACTGGAAGTTTTAAGAAGAGTCCAATAGCACAAATAAGATGTTTAAAAGGCTTAAAGAAGGAAGAAAATCGAGTTCAAAGGAAAGTGTACCTGGCTCTCCATAGACTGTTCCAACGGAAGTAAACATCGACAAAATTGCCATGACAGTGAGAGAAGTTGGCAGAATCACTTTAAGAGACATATCAGAAAAACTGAACATTATTTGTCACTAACAGAAATGTGCAAATAACGAGACTATTCATCATTATGTTTTAAAAGTTAACATCACATGTGTTTTTTTTCCTTCTTATCACTCTGGTTATATTATGAGATTTTTTCTTTTCACGAATTTAACGAAACACCTCCAAGATAAGATTTTAACATCTTCATGGATAATGGTGAAAGGTGCGATGGAAAATTTTAAGGGTTTGCCAAAAAACGGCTGCCAGCAAGACTGAAAAAAAGCATTATTGGCAATGGACAGTATTTTGAGAAATATTGTCAAAATTTGGAAGATAAGTATCTTTAACTTTTTTATTTAAAGTCATTAATGAACAGTCTACGTATAATCATCCATTCTTGATTCTTTGGTGTAAGTAAAGCAAGCAATGAAAAAATATGACCCAAAATTTGGGTAAGCGTTTATAATGTAGAACATTTTTAATTAGTATTGAAAATATGTGCAAGCAAACTTCAGTATTTCTTATAGTTATGAGGGATTATTTCAGGAAAACGCTATCACACATCGGTATAATGTTAAAGTTCAAACTGACTTAAGAATGGATCATAGTTTCTCCTTACGAAAAAAAACAACAACTACGATCAATACTTATGGTGCTTGTGTTAAATTAAAACAAATATTAAAATAAAACTTTCTGAAATCTGCTCCCACATAAAAAGGCTTTCATGGGAAATATGAAAGCATCGGTTCCCCTCTCTTTTTCAAAGCAATCCTATCATTTCACTGACCGCGAAATTTTACGCTGGGGAGAGATTTAGTTTTGGGAATGAAGAACAATTATGCATCAAATATTTTTGAACTAATTTGATCCACCTTCTGATCTTCATTATTCTATCAGATTAATTAAACTATGTATAAAAATAAACTAGAAATTATAAAGGTAATTGATATTGATAAAAATACGGTTAAAATTTCAGAAATAAAAATTGTATTTCAAAACACAGTGACTAACAAGTTAAAACTGCATTATATGTGATTTGAGTCTCCTCCCCCCTCCCTAAGACACTTTAATTCTGCCTCTGATGAGATCACTGGCATGCATATTTGTTTTGTATTATTCTAATAAGTTAAACGTTCACAGAAAAAACTCAAATTTCATAGCAAGCTGTTTTGAGTCGGTTCGAGTATTAATATATCAAAAACTTTCAAATGACGCTTCTTTCAAAACTTTTTAGAGGATTTGTTTCAAATTATTATGATATGCCTTCATGGTGCCTTTAAAAGTAAGAATCGTGCATATTTAAAGTTCAATTATCTTTTTTAAAAGTGAAAATGTATGCTCTTATTCTTTTGATGCGAGAGGATAAACTTGACAAATTATGATTTAATGTTGCGAAATTGGGCACCAATATAAATTAGAGAGTGGGAATGTGGAGAATTTATTTCGAAACATCGAAAATAGTTAATAAAAGAAACGAAGCGAAATTTTAGTGGTTGTAGGGATAATTTCTGAAAATGGTAATACACAAAAATAATTCTTATACTGTTATAAAAATTTTTAAAAATTATCTTTTCAATGTGATGATCAATTAATATGTAATTCTCCTAATTATAATATATTTTTAAAAATATTTCTAAATATCATTTGTAAAAGTATTTTTCATTGTTGAAATTTTAGTCAAATTGATTTCATTGTTTATTAAATCTCTTAATGACTTTTATTCTTTTGAAGAAGATAATTTCATCTTGATAACTTTTTCCATCCCGAATTTCATTATTTTACTTGATTTTATTTCTGGAAAATATTAGATCTCTTTCTTTTTCGATTTGATTTTAAGCATAAGGTCATTTTAATTTAGGATTTGTCATGTATTATTTATTAAGACTAAATGAGCTATTTAAGAGATTTCTGTACTTCTTAAGTTATAGATATTTTTAACTGTTTATCTCATAAGCAAAAGATAATTCTCTTTGCTTTACGAATTAAGGAGTCTTCAGCTATTAATTTATATAAGCCTTTTATGAAAAAGATATAACTAAATAGATACTTTCTGAACCATATAATGAATTCAATTATTTAATAACTATTAGAATCATGCGTGTCTTTAATGGATACATATTTTATATACTCAATTTTTTCTCCTCTTATTATTTATTCTGAAAAAATGTTGAAGTTATAATAGTTTGAATTCTTTATTAGAAATTTTTTGTATATTTGCAGCTTATGATTGCAACGCTGTTTTTCCTTTCTTGGGAAAAATCACTTGGATCATGTGATAATTTATTATTTGAAATTTTAATGTTTATGAATCATTTAGATAGTTACTATGACTATTTTTTAAAAATTCTAGACATATTTAATTGAGAATTTCACAACATGCTCCCAGTGCGTTGTTTCAGAGCAAAAACATTCATAGCAGTTAATTTGTTCCACAATTTTGTGTCATAATTAACGGAAATATGTGTTTATAATTATTATATTAATTTCATATTTTATTTTCTCATAGAAGCATTGTTCATTAGAATTACACGATTCAAAATTGTTTATAACCGTTGTTTTTTTCCACATAATAATTTAATTTAATCTTGACATAATTTTACACTTGTTTAGCGCTTTATAGTCAACATAATAGGTTTGGAACAAAATTTAACTTCATATAACTATTTTGCTTTTAGCTATATGCAATAATTTTTTTAAATTAAATTTATACTTAATCAAAATAATAAGTAGTATTTATTAAATTTCATATTTTTAGAAAGTCATTCTATCAAGCAACTTTTCAACAATCTAAATATAAAGGAGAGCCTAAACCATAACTGCCAAACATTCATAATGTTTTCATTTTGTTTACTCATCAAAATTTAGCCATCCCTCTTATTCCCCACCTTTTTGCTTATAATTTCGTTTTTTATTTTTCTCTTCAATATTTCTTGCTGCTTTTTTATTGTAGGAATCATTGTTTCCAACACAGCAAAAATTAGATAAATATAATAATTAAATTGAAATTAGCTGACTTTATGAAATTAAAACAATTAATTTATTGGATAAGCTGGTTCTTAATTGAAATTTTTATATACATTTCGTGTTTATAGATATTCACGCAAGTATTACAACTTATTAACTACAATGCCGAAGTTTTTTTTCATTTATAATAAAATCACATGTGTTGTTTGGTAATAAGCCTGGATTTTGTTTTTTAATGACCAATATTAAATGTTGGAAAAACCAATTTACTAAACAATACTTGTGTATTATTTACAAATCAGAATCCAAGATTTTTCCTCAAAAATATATTCTACAGTGCGTCTCAAAAATGTACGGACCAGCGTTTTTTTTTTTTCTTTTTTTTTTTTCAAATAACATTTCAAAAAATGAAGCAATAATCATGAAAAAATAGGAATATGAAATTATAACATAAGTTTATTACAATAAAGAAATACAATATAATTTTTACAGAATATGTTTAAAGAAATAAAATTAGGCTACCTTAAAAACATATGGACTTTTCGAATATTTTGAATTTAAATTCAAATTTTGGATCCATTGCTTTACATTATCTTGAAAATTCTATCAGGTATGCTTTGAACTAGAGTTTGGAGAAAGTGCGAATGTACAGAGAATGACCTATATTCTACTCGTTTCTTTAATTCCTGAATAGCCGAAAACTGACGACCAAGGGAATACTCCTCATAGTATTCCTCACAAATTTTTCATGGAATTCAGGTCTAGACTGTTTGCTGGCCAGTCTATAAAAGTCACTTGACTCTGTGTAAACCAATCTCTTATTGAATGGGAAGTTTGAATCGACGCATTGTCTTGTTGGAATATACAGTTTTCCCAAGATATTTGCGGATGGAAGTGGACACCCCCAGAGCGCTCTCGACCGTTAAGTAAAGCAATATCTATCGTTTAGTTGAAACAGAACCCCCCTCCCTCCCCATGAGAGAACCTTTTCCTTGTTGTCGACTAAAGAACTTGCGAGATTCTTGTCGTTCATCATGCCAATAGTATGTTCAGCCATCATAATGTAAATTGATTTTTTTTTTTGGTCACTGAAGAAAACATTTAACCATTCATCCGTAAATTGCATGCATTTTTTTTAGCCCAAGGAATGCATGTCTTTCTACAGTGCAATTTTAGCATAGGTGTGTGACGTATCTGACGCATTTGGCGATATTTACAAAATTTGCTTTCCTGTATGCGAAGGTAAACAATAGATCTTTAAATTGGAAGGCGCTAAAGTCTTCGTAATTATAGGAAGAGACTTCTTTTGCATTGAAACTACTCGCAAAATTTCTGTATCTTATCTCTGAAATGTTTTTCTTGGTCTATCTGAAGGCTTATTTTTGCTATCACATTGTCACGTTTCGATAAGATTTCATAAATTCCAGATATTCTACATTTGCTTAGAAATATCAGAAAATTTAATATTTTGAATTTTTAAGGGCCAAATTTCAACTATATCAGTAGCAGAGAATCGACATTTTTCAGCAACTCGGGAATAGAAGAACGAGTTGAGATTTTATATTTTTAATTTATTATTTCACATGAGCAGAACATACAATATGCAAATTATTTGATACAATGGAAATAAAAGTGATTATTTTCATTGCCCATATATTTTTGAGACAGCTTATTTTGAATTTAATCTTTTTACAAACAATCTATGATATAAATATAGAATTTCCGTATTGTAATAAACTTATCTTATGATTCGAAATATTCTTTTTCGTTATTATTGTTTAGTTCTTTCATTTTTTATTTTAAAAAAATCACCTGTCCATACGTTTTTGAGATGTGCTGTAACGTACTGACACATATGTTTGGTATTTTACAAACAGAAAGGTGTTAGAAAAAGGAATTTAAAAAGATATATTTGTCACAAACCAGAATTTAGAAAATCTTTTAATAAAATATAAGAGACAGCACTTAGATTTTAATTTTAATAATGGAAATATGCAGATTTGAAGGATCTAGAAATCCTGTTCAAGAATTTAAAAAAAAATAATTAAACAATTTTTAATCAAATTTGAATCAACAGTTAGACATGCAAAATTTATAATCAATTCTCTTTACTTTTATACTTATTATATGAGAACTGATATTTTAATGATAAGATTTCACAGGAACATCTATTGTTATGAAGAAATTATATTTCGAATCTTTTTTTCATTAAATTAAATAATCCATAAAAATAATTCAGCAATCGATGTTACAATATTTGAAAAGAAAATGAGTATACGATATTGATTATCTTTTATGTTGAAAAATAAAATTAAACTGAAAAATTAATTTTAAAGGTTCAAAAATATAGATTTAAAATAAATGAAAACAGCACAACAAAAAAACTATATTTTTAAAAAAGTAGATTCTCAACTTCAATATTGAGAAATATTTCGAATTTTTATGAAACTTATATATTTTTTCTGTTTTGGATTTCAAGGCCTTATGAGAAAAATTGTAAATTGTTTAAGATTTGCTTAACACTGTTCAGTAATTAAAGGAGATATTAAATGAATCTTACCTTTTTGGCTATAAAAGTTTTCAGACTTAACTAGTTTTTAAACCAGAAAAGAATTCCAGGAAAAAAATTAATAAATTTTCAAATGCAGGTTTTTTTTTTTTTTTTTTTTTTTTTTAAAAGACGACCAAAAACTGTCAATTTTTCTGCCATCATTATTCTGTATTTCAAGCTAATTACTAAATAAATTCAATTCAGTCTCAAGAAATAGTGAAATTATCCAATTAATAGTTAGTTATTCTATCTATACCATCTGTCATCACAGCAAATATTTATAGTTTATGATATCTGTGCTTTCATATTTAGCAAATTTTTTTCCAGTTCTGATTCAGTTTATAGAAAAGTTAAATAATCTGTTAGCTTATATGTCTATTTTGTTGATTGATGGGAAAATTCGGTGAATAAAAATATTCCCTAATGAGTCAATTTAAAGTTCATTGATTTTCCCCATTTATACTCTAATTACGGATCCTAACCAATATTGCTATATCATATTCTGGTCTTATGATCCCTTAATATTAAGGCCTGTTTCTCAAATGTAAAAAATTTCTTCACATGTTCGTGACTCGATCGTCAATGTCAGAGACAAAGTTTGCATTTCAATAGTGAGTCTAATGTAGGAAATTTGACGATGAATATAATGAGATATTAAATGAGTTTTTTTTAAAAAAAGACCATTTTAATTTTTAAGAATCTGAGGAATGCGGGCTCAAAAATAATTGGATACTTTTCTCTCTGCCCTACGCTATACTTGATTCTCCAACAATAATACACAGAACACAGAGAAACACATCGAAAAAATTCAGACGCGATAGCTTAGAATATAATTTTTTCCCATTAGAATGTAAATCTAGATTCCCTATTATATGATTTGTAAATAAACAAATATGTGAAGATAGGTAAGCAAATTTCTTTTTGTATTACGAAATTTTATTGATTTTAGTTAATGCCCAGTAAACCCATACACACGAAAAATCCTTAGCTAAATTAAAAAACATATAACTTTTTGAATTTGAAACAGATTTTAGCGCTAAACACTTTCCATTTTAGCATAGTCCCTTTTCAAATGAATAGTTTTTCTTGAATAAGCTGTCTAATATGTTCTCTAGCTCGAAAAGCTTGACAAGGGAAGAATAAAGATAAAAGCATGCAATGAAATGCATATAAATTTAATCGATATCTGCAGAAAATTCCACTTTCAAAGAAAAATTAATAATAAAGAAAATAAATATTAATTCACACAGATAAATAAGATTAAAAAAATAATTAACAGCAATAAAAGTAAATAACTTTAATAAAACAGATGAATTTACCACAGAACGATATCCTCAGTGTTCGGTTTCTGCTGAACAATGTTTTTACTGGCTTTTACCGGTTTTGTCAGTGATTATTTACGAGTTTTGCTCAGTCGAAATCACACCTCCTCAAAACTATGAACTACCCCCCCCCCCACACACACACACAAGTAATTTATGATGATCAGATTTTGAGTAACATCAACAGAAAAAATACCGTTGACGTTATTAAAAAAGAAAAGAATCTTGTATGTGATTTTTGTTTACGCCAAATGATCCATGGACTCCGTACGAGTGAAGAGACAGAAGTAGAAAAAGATTTTGAAAACTGGCTGAGAAATGAAGGCAGAGTCGTTGTCTTTGATGATGCCAGGAATACTTGGCATCGGGTAAAGTCTTCTCCAGTTCCCTTTAAGTTCTAACTAGGCTGATTGCTTCTAAAGTGGCCGAGCGTTTTACTGCCATAGTTAACCTGAGCCACTGGTGTTGAAGAGTCAGCAAAGTGTTAACAAAACAAAAGAATGCACAAAAAGACCAAAGAAGAAACAGTGAAAATATTTTCTTTTCATCGACAATCAAGCACTTGGCGACAGCCAAAATGTTATTTTAATCAACCTGGCAATTAATTACCTTACCGAAACAAATGGGAGTTTTTTTTATTTATAATTATTTAAAGGAGAATTTATTGATTTGGTTGAAAATAACTTCTCAGTTGGAATGCAAATTCAACTTTTTTATAAAAATATAGGAAAGTAAATATCGATTTGAAGACAGAACTTTGATTAGAAATTTAGAAGCAGAAATTTCACTTTTTGCAAATATGAAATAATTAGTATCAGAAAAAAATGTACAATATGTAATCATGTGACACTTTTGAGTCTCTATTAGATTTTGAAATATATGTGCAGTGAAAAATGTCTGTTCTTTTCTTTTGGTACAGAATCGTGCAGAGTTTACAGAAGCAATAAAGTATATGGAATTTATTTTATTTTTATTTATAATGGAATCTTACATATTCTAAATTTATTTAAATTCCTTTTAGCCTTCCTTTTAAAGCATTTTATTATTTGTGTAAACATTTATACATGGTTTGTATCAATATCATCTGCTTAAATGAATTAGAAATTTTTTAAGCGATAATCAACTAAAATTTTTTATAATATTTACAATAAAATTCTTCGATGCTATCAAAATACAATATAGTGCATAGCATATTTTTTAAAAAATTCATAAAGGTTTGCGATCTGAATGAGACTATGTAATTTTAGATTTAATACGATAAACTTTTTTGAATGGATATAAATATTTATAGCTTTGAATAATAAACTAAAAAGTCATAAATTTGTTCAAAAAAAGAAAACAGCCGAGCCTTTAAAAATTATGTAAATAATAAACTAAAAAGTGACAAAATTGTTCAAAGAAAAAGAAACTGAGCACATAAAATTATATCAATATACAAAAATTACTTTTTATATCATCTTTTACGTATGAAATTATTATATTTGACTGCGTTTCTCAAAAATGATCATGAATCATTGCTTTATTTTGCTTTTAAGAATCATTGTTTTCGAAGTGCGATATTCAGAAGCAATACAAGAAAAGCCCTTTCAGATTGAAAAAGTTCTTCAGCTTCCTAATCCTGGGATATCAATCAAGTTCGCTAATAATTTAATCAAACGTGTCATCAACAGCAATCGAAAAATAATCCTGAATTATTTTGTCAATGAACTTCTGACTCTACTATCATTTTATTCAACTTAATAAATTGTCTGAGAATAAATTATTAAAATAGTTATTTATAAATTATTAAAAAGGTAAATGTTTGAAAATAAATTAAAAGAAAATGGATTTATCGCTTTTGGAAATGAATAAACAATTAGAATTGCAATTTTTTAGAAAATGTATAATACTCTTATTCTAATACTAAAAATATTAATAGTATTTCTTAATAATAATACTAAAAAAGTAATTACAAAAATAGTAATTAGTACAAATATGTATAATACTTTAAATACTTTTTCTTAATACATTCAAAATACACGGTGTCTGAAAAGTAACCTAAAATTATTTAAAACAAAGAATAATTGTAATCTGATATCTTTCTATGATGCATTGGAAACCAATGATAAAATCTCGTAGATTGAAAAACTAAAATTTAAGTTGTGCAATACATGACTTCGATAAACTACAAAACTTCTTGTGGTTAATGTCTTTATCATGTAATTTTGAATTCTTTCCTACTTTATTTATTGAAGAAGAAACATGTTTAAATGTTTTCTTAGCAGGGTAAATATACTCTTTGGACTTCCTGCAATTTTGCAAAAGAGATTACTTTTATTAAAAGTGAACTGTTATTTTCAACTGGAAAGAATCCAGCATTCATCCGAAGGAAGTGACTCCATTCCGAAAGAAGCACTTGGCAATTCGGAAATGTAACTTGAACCGTGTTACGAATAATTAGGAAGGTAGATGAGAACAATGCTCTCAAAGAATCTTCAAATGAAGCATTGTTAAAATTGAAGACTTCTCCCTTCTTTCTGAAAGGTCTTCGTTACATGATACAAATGAGTGGGAGACTATAAAAATAGAAAACAGTGGATTAAAAGATAAATGGAGCTCTATTTTATAAAATGATGTTTTCAAATACGAATTCAAAAGAGAAATACTGAAAAGGGGCTTTTTTCAGATTTTCACGCAGCAATAGAAACGATTTCAAGACATCTGAATATAAATTGTACAAAAGCTGTTTTATACTTTGATTACTGTTCGTCTGCCTTCATTGTTTTCTACCATTTAGTCTTAGGACTAGTCTACCGTTTTGAAAATCCTAGAATTTCGAAATCATTTTTTTTTTCAAATTCACTACCAAGAAATGCAAAACATGTGGAATCAAAATTTAAGGAATTTATCAAATGCTAATTTATTTCAGAAAATTTTAAAATATATTATTCCCAACGAGAATGCACAGCTATACCAATTCATCCTAACATACCAAGAAGTAAATGAAAAATATATTACAAAATTCTACAAGCATTAAAAATTTTCAAATAACATCAAATTCAATAAAAATGAGTAAAACTGGAGACGATTCTCTCACAAAGGGTTAAAAAATAAATATAATATGTGCCTCCAGTTTTTTTACAATCTACTTCATGAGTGATCTTCTTTCATATTTTTTAAACGAGATTGTCTTAGTTACTAAAAGATTCAAACATGCTTTCCTATTTGAAAATTATGTTTTCACCAGAGTAATCTAGTAAATACGATTAAAATGTAGAAAAATGGCCGCACGGTAGTGAGTTGATATTTAGCTTCGTTCGAAGACAAGGAAAGTATTATAGGATTATCCACAAATAAATACTTTTAAAACAGAAAACATCGAATTGTTAGTTATATTGAAAATTCAAAATATACACTGGATATATCATGTACGCCTAAAGGCAGCCGGGCGCTTTTATTCTTTGTTTACATTGCAGATGGGCCATCTGTTAACATGATGCAAAGCCATATTTTGATACAAACACGGTTGATATTCACTGAGTGAGATTATTCTCTAATTTTTGGAGTGTTTCTAATGGAATGTTAATAATGTTCGCCCTTTTTATAGAAGGCTACCGGTTATCTCTATCACAAATGTGGATTGTTTTGGTCTAGGACAAACCACAAATGTTTTAACCACAAGTAAGTCAGTCAAATACCTTGGTATTTTTGGGGGAAGATTCTAAAACAATTGCCAGTTGAAGAGTATCCGCATATTTTTTTATTGTATAATGTACTTTTGCATTTTTAGCTCTTTTAATTTCACACTGCGGTATCGTTTTACTCAAGAAATAAAAGCAAGGGATAATAATATCTAGAGATCAATAGAAAATGACCGAGATGCAAAATATCCTATGAATTTCATTTTTATCCAACTAGATATTCTCTGACGCATATTTGTATATTTATTAAACTTGGAACTAAAGTGCTTTTATTTGAAATTTATTTAGTGTTAGTTGTTCATATAACCAGGTTTTTATCTTAGTTGTTGCACTTCATACAGAGAATTCTAGCAGAGTTTTTGAACATTTGACAGAATATAAATTATATTCTTAAGCAGAATTCTTTTGATATAAATGTTCCGCTTTATTGTTCAAAATTATCATTCGACATCTTTATTTTCATGTCAATAATACTGTTTACAAAATTTATATAGGTAGTTTTATTTTCCTTCTTTTTATTAAACTTCAGTAACTCGGTGCTTTTTCTGTGCCAAAGTTTATTCGATATCCTATGCACAATGTGAGTTAAATATACTGAAATTATATGATTTTGTTAAATCTTTCTTAATTATTTCCATAAAATAGTATGATAATATAACTAATTATATTTTTAATTTTTGGCCTCTCTCCTTATTTTTAATTTTGTATTGTATGCAAAAACAGTAACAACTAAAACTCTTACAATTATGCAGGATTCTTTAAAACCAAGCTTTTAAATTCTCTTTTTTAGATAATAAATCAAAGTTTTATCGAATGTTGCTACCGTTTTTCCTTTTTATCATGTAAATATTGATCAAACTAAATTCTTAACCATATAACTAAAAAAACTGCAAAAACTTAAAAACTGCATTTTTGGGATTTTTTAGAGATTCATATCATTGTTTCCTGCTTGGTTTACAGTTGAAATCGAGCAGTTTGCCACGGATCCTTGAAATGACAGGTTTATTTTTTAAAATATCTTAAAACCATGAAGCCATTCGCAGATGCTTTAGGTACGTTTTTAGTAGCAAATTTTTATGGGTTTTTCTTTTATTCTTAACAATTATTCTAGTTGGATTTAGGTATCTGATTAAGTGGCTCATACAACTTTTTTGACAAACGATGTTGGGAAGCCATTTCATAACTAATAAAAACTTTATAGTGTCATGCAATAATTTATATTTTTATCAAATAATACTGAAAAAAGAAAAGAAAATTTTAAAACCAACTGATTGCTTAGATACTCCTTTACAAATTTTACAAAATGTACGAAGAATTATTGTATTGCATATATTTGGCTGGAAGGTCATTTAACAAAGGTATTAAAAAAACTTTTTTTTCCATCTAATATTAAGAAACTAATCTATAAAAATATTAACCCCGTTTTATGGTTTAAAATCGGGAAAGAAAGATTTTTTGTAACATAAAACAATATATAATAGAAAAGCTATTGGAAAAGTGTTGATTCGACCTTCAAATATGAACACTAAATAATTATAAGCAGAAGGTTTCCAATTTCAATATTTGTGGTGCATTTCACGTCACCTGCTGAAAAGGGCAGAATTGATGGCATTACATTTCCTTTCTACCTATGAAGAAAGATTACTATTGATGCCCACCAAACCACATAAAGATTTGCGTACATTTTGTCCTATCGGACCTTTCATTTTATAAATGCAATAAAAGGTAGCTTTTCAGTAATATATTTCTTTTCTACAGTAAAATAAAAGGTAAATATTTTCAAAGTAAGGACACTTTGTAAATATTTAAGATGATCTCTATAATATTTGATAGTATATAGTCTTCAAGTGCTGCATTCTTTTATACTCTTGGTATTTGGATAATTTAAGTAATTAAACAAGAATAATGCTAATTTTTTCGCAAATTTATTAGTATATGCTTACTTACTATTATTTACCATTGTTTCATGTTTGTCAAAATAAAATTTTTCGATCAATTTTTCATTAATTTTACTCAATTATATATTATTAAATATAATATATTGTTTGAATAATTTCAGAACTTAATTATCATTTAACTTTATTAAAATTAATTCCATACGCGTAGCGTCATCTGGTAGTGAATTTGAGAAAAAATTGGCATCAAGATAATATTTAAAATAATGAATATAAGTTGTTCATTATAACACTCCTAATGGTTAGAATAATGAATTATAAATTAAAGACTAAAGAGTAGAAAATAATTAAAATGAAAAAAATTATACTTTTTGGTTTGCTTAATAAATATGTGTATTTTAAAAAGTGTTCTTATTAAATTCAGATGTGAAATGAACTGCCTAATTTATAAATTTCATGTCAAAGCTTGGCAAAACCAGTTCATATATCCATCATTCAATTAAAAATTTGCTCAGCGTTATTTTTTAAATTTTAGCTGTAAGCAAGTTCGACCACATACCTTTCATGTCCAATCAGTTGAAGAACTTAGAATAAATTGCCCTGGCTAAATTTTTATTTTCTTGGAATTAAACTTTGATTCTTGATGGACAATTTATTAATCAATAAAATACATGCAAAAAAATTCTGAAATTTTTAAACATTCCTTTTTTTGTATGAAGAGTAATATATTTGATATTTAATTATTTTTGCGGTATGTTTTGTTATCATTCCAACCCTAGTTATTTACAAAAATTGTTCTTATAGCTACACACAATTAATTTATTTTCGAAGTATTTTACTATAACCATAACTTTCAATAATATGCATTTATATTCTTTGATGCAATAGTTTTGAAAATTCACAATTACTAAAATGAATTATAATTAATTTTTTAAAAAACTAAAAAAAAAATGGTGGAGTAACTGCAAATGCATTGTATAAACCTAGAAGTTATTTTTTATTTTATTATTTATTAGAAAATTATTATTTATTAGAAAATTATGGGTACCATATATTAGGCATATATTAATATATGGAGGGGAAAAAATTTGGAAGGCAAGGAAATATCTCAACAATTCGCTATGCATTTAAGATTTTCCTGTACTCACATAAGTAATCATGTAATTTTGTAATTAAAAAGGAATCATGTAATTTTGTAATTAAAGAGGAATCATGTAATTTTGTAAAAAATGAGTCATATAATTTTGTAATTAAAAAATAACGTATTTGCATTTTGGCTGAAAGTTATCACAAATTAGCTCAGTGCATTTTTAAAGGATGGATTCAAAATTGATTTTTGGTATTAAATATAATAGGGCTGCTTCGTGCTTATATGTTAAACGCAAAATAATTCGTTTCTTATTTATCGAAAATCGTGTAATAATCGTTATTGTATATTGCAAAAATTATTTTTTTTGCTTTATGTTTTGGCAATTTCTGATTTGTGGTAATTTATTGGCTGGCGAGTTTGGTTAATTTTTTTCATTATGGCCTCGGCTTTCGTTGGGAGTAGTTGCTTTCTTATACATTCATAGAGTAATTTAAGTTTTCCTACTATTGGTAGTTTTAATCTATATACAGGATGTCAAACCCTTGTCATCTCCCCAAAATTCTTAGAATAAGGAAAGCTATATTCATGAAAGTGTTGTCTAAGTATAGTAAAATAACTATGTGCTATGTGACATCAAAAAACAAGGCCAAAAGGGTTTTTTTTTTTTTTTTGAAAATCTTGCTTTCTTCCAATTTCTTTTAGAAAGCTCAATACTGGTTTTCGCCTGCATTATAGGTCTTCCTGTTCCAAGTGCACAATACGTTACAACATGAACTGATAGGGTATAAAAAATGTGAGAATTGCCATTCAAACGAGGACCAAAATCTGTATTGTATCCGATTAAGAGTAGTGTGAACATCGAAAATAAAAATAACATGCGTTATATATATTTTATAACGTCATGATTCCTGAAATTACGAGCACATGAATTTGGATTTGGGGCGTTTTGCTTTTAGCATTAATGAATATAAGACGCCTTTTTGGACTAAATCGATAAAGCTACACAACTTAGCAATTAACTCCCCTATTCGATACTAAGTGGAGCTGTAAATGGGCGCATTGAGTAGCGCATAACCCTTTTACAATCCTTGTTATAATTACTTTAGTTACTACATTTCTAAAACTAAGGGTAAGAAATTTCAGTACGCACTTTACATATGAAATTGAATTTCTGTTTGTGTTACAGTTCTAAATGCCCAGATTCGACTGTTTATTACATCTATTTGAGATAAATACGCTAAGTAAAAATTGCTACGTCCCTTAAGGGGAGGTTCCCCACCATAACTGCAGGACATATAATCGTCAAAACACTTATTATACTCATTCTAAAATTAGAAACTTGAAACTGGTATACATAAATGCTTATTTCCCAGTTTTTATATTTCTCGATACTAAACGCCATCGACAACTCTGATTACTTATGATCTGAATAGGAATTTACTTATGATGTTCATTTCATTATGTCAAGGAATTTTAAATTTCATATTTTTAGTGCGATTAAATTTTTTTTTAAAAATAAAAATATAATTCAAAATGGAAATACGCTAGTTTAATTTCCCAAAATATTATTTAAAATTTGATCAGAGTTTTGTATATATATTTATTCTCCCAATCATATATATATATATATATATATATATATATATATATATATATATATATGTTTTCTCTAATGCAAAATATACAAAACAGAATTTTTGATTTCAAATTAATTATACTGCTTATTACTTTTTACTTATTATGTTTATAATGGTTTATAATGGATAAAAAATCGCAGATCTTTATGTTTCGCAAAAACTTTTCATTTCTATATTTATGAGACATTAATATTGATGATTTTAAATGTATTTAACTTTCTCAGTTCAACTGTTGCTACATTATATTGTAAACAAAGAAAGGTAGTTATTTGCCTCTTCTAATTTTCGATTTAATTTTAGAAAATTTCTAACTATTATCAATAACCAGCCAACTAAAAAATTAGTAATAATAAAAGAGGTGTGCTTGATTTTACATCACATAAATATTAGTGTTCAGTTACTATCATAAAAAATAAAAAAAAAAAAGATTTTTTTCGGACTTCTAGAAAATGATTTGTTTCTTTTATTGCAATTGTACATTTAATTTGTTGCTTACCTTATTTTTTATTGATATAAATAAGTAATCATTATTTCTCAAGAATAATTCCCTTTTATTAAATTTCCTTATAAAATTTAATAAATCCATTTTTTCCATAAAATTTGAAAATTAAATTTGTTACTTACCGTACTTTTTATTAATATAAGTAATTAATGCATTATTTCTCAAGAATAATTTATTTTTATTAAATTTCCTTATAAAATTTGATAATACCATGTAATAAAATAACACAGAGAGTGCTTATTTTTCCATGAGGGGTAAGAGAGGGAAAAATAACTAAATTATAACACTTAGCCATTCAGGGGAGGGCACGGTTTTGTATCAGTATATATGCTTGTGATCCCACGAACAAGAAGCCTGATAAAAACATGTGACCCCAGAGTTCAACAAACAGTCGAATTTTGCTCATTCTTGGTACAGATGAATGATCGTTTACGTCAAATATAGAAATCAGAATCCAAAATTAAATTTCTATAATAAAAAAAGTTTACCCACTGAAATACGTCTCTAAAGAAGAATTTTTTGCTTCCGTAAAACTTGAAATAAAAATTTTCTCACCAAATTCTAGTAGAAAGATGCTCTCACAGTTGGAAAATTTGTTGAAATAATACCAAACTATATTGTGATTAATCTAAAGAACACCGTTATTGATTTATTTATTGTCATTGTTTTTATTGATTTAAATGGTAAGAAAGATGTCATTTTCAGTCATCAATATTTTTTAACTTTTCTAAAGAAGGATCAAAATTTAAAAAATGCAAATTTTTATAAGTGACCCTTTCCAATATATGTAAAGCACGTTAATTAATTTTTTAATCTCATTTTGAGTATTGTTAAAATTTACTGTACCTTCTTATCACCAATAGTAAAAAAGAAAGAGAATTTCAGTATTTTAAGAGCACCCTGTATATTTAAAATAATTTTCGACACCGAAGAGCCAATTCATCTGCCGCAATGACTGAGCGATAATTAATTTTTATTAATTGCTTTATCAATTTCAATAAATTTTTATTAATTGCCACACAATTAAATTTTTATTAATTAAAATTTAATTTATTATGAAATTAAAATTGAAAATTTTAATTTCATACAAAAGCTCCTAACTCCTTGATATGTAATCAATAGTTAGACGAACATCCCTCCACCATTTGCCAGATATGACACAAAATAACCGGAACCTAATACAAAAACTCAAAGACTTAAAATTATGATGTTAGTGCTCAATTTTTTAAAATTCTATAATAATGAGAATTCATTTTGTCATGAAAAATTCATAATATTTGATAGTCCCTAAGGGAGTGCTTATCATAAAAAAATTGCTTATGAGATTCATTTTTCGATTAAATGTAGTTTCTTTTCTTATATGATTTTTGCAAAACATGGATAGGAATAGTACAAGGGGAAAAGGAAAATCTCATGGCATTTGTAGTAAAAATCCTTTAAGCAATAAAACTATTATAATTGTGTTATTTGCGTTTAAAGTCCTTTCCTTTTACAATTTGTGAAATATTATTTCGGATTAAAATAATTCTCTCAAAATTTACAGGATTGGTTCCTTTGAACGAAGTGCTGGAAATACGACAAAATGACAGCTAGTTACATACGTCCTCTTGTAGATTATTGATAGCAAAAAGGAAACTAGCATCACAAAATGATGAAGTTCAGGTTCAAGGAAGAAATTTTGCCATGTATTTACTCAAATACAAAAGCCGAAATCAGAATCATTTTCTTATTTTAATCTTACTTTCAGCGTTTCACTTGGTTATGAAAAAGAAAAAAAGCTGATTTTCGTAGACAATTAGAGCTACTTCTGTGCAAACCGAGGGACGAGTCCCCTCCGACCGGTGAAAAGTGATCCGGCGCCACTCAAATTAGGAGTCGGTTCCGGAATGTCCAATCCACTCTTTTGCTGTTGCCGTCTTATTAACTCGATGGGGCCTTTGGGTCGGCCGACGAGGGGGCATTCACATATGATGGAGATATTATTTTGGAAATTCAAAATCATTTAAAATCATTGGTAAGACTAGATGAATGCTAAATGAGTACTTTTAATAGACGCCTGAAAATTTTACCAACTGTGCAATATGTTGAAATTTCCGAAGACATTAGGCAGGATGTGCAAATTGGGGTTCACAATGCTAATTTTAAAAGTCCTCAAACTTTGAAAAAAAAATCGAAATTGCTGTTTTTACCAGAATTAAGGTGGTATGGTTTCAATATATTTTGAATAAGTATTGTTTTAAAGTGGATAATCCATTTCTGAAATAGTTATTCCTTTACTTAAATATCTTTTTGAATTTGCACGTTTTGTAGGGTGTATTCCTGACAAAATGTGACAAACAGATGGCTGTTATGTTGTCTTCTCATGGTTTTGTCTGCTGGATTTTTTTTAAAAAAAGATGCTTTATTCCTTTTCTGCTTCTTGAAGAGTTTTTAACTGTTTTCTATTTTCTTTGTTTTGAAGGAAAAAATTAATTATTAACTAATATTTTATTTTCTTCTGTGTAAATGTTGTAAGCATTTTTTTTTTTGCTGAAGTGTATGTATTTAGATTTTTAAAAAACTGA
>JAPMOQ010025960.1:0-16727 GCA_026543055.1 Argiope trifasciata
GATGGCATCGAGCTTTTTTGTGGTAGCTATCTTGTTATTTTTATTTAAGAGGGCAGATAGATTTTTTTTGACTGGCTGCCTATCCCAATTTTATAAAATTCTGCTGAATGGGTTTAAACAATATAATCCAAATTTTATCCATCTAATTCTAAGAATTTTTTGGTTATCGTGTTCACAAATAAACAGATGAGCAGACAGAGATTCATGATTCCTAAAATGAGCTTTTCTGACTCAAGAAGCACAGAATTTCATAAAAATTTTGAGTTCAAATTTTTTTATGGTTAAAGTATACTTTTCCCCCTTCCTATATGACGTAAAAATTTCTTAGATTCTCGAAATATTTTAATACTGGATCAAAAGTAAGAAATTTCTTCATTGTATTAATTTAGGTTTAGTTATATTATCTCCCAGTTTTAAAGGTGCAAAAAAATCATTTGGAGCAAATATTGTACTTTATGAAAATGACAATTAACGGCTGAACCTGTGCAAATTTATAACCTTTCCAGCGGGCTCGAGTATGTGAGACATACACTAGAGATGAATTTCGTTTTATACCTTCAGATCAGGTGGCACTGGGAACGCCTGCCTTTGGCTATTTGCCCTCCTCCCTTAGGCCTACTTTCAGGTGTCGTCGAAAGAATGTGGCATTAATGGGTCTCTGCCGATCAGATATTTGTATTTTAGAGATACGCGCGACCGTTCATGTCCGTTTTTGTTACATCTAATTTTGTATGATTTTACAAATAAATCCGTCTTGTTTTAGACTGGCGACTGCTGGAAAATGCACTTACGAAGGAAAATGTTTAATAAAAGCACTCAAGTCTCTACAAAGTGCGGTTAAATGAAAGGTGTTAAAGAGAAAAGCCGAACTAGGTATTGAAGAAGTGGAAGACGCGACATCAGGGAAAAAAGGATGCAAATTCTGTCAAAAAGAAAAGCGAACTAGAATCGTAAGATTCAGTTGTAAGATTTGCCAGAAATTTATCAGTTTGGAGCAAACAAAACATATTTGCTCAAATTGCAACACTTCAATGAAACTATTTTCTTCCTTTTCATATCTAGCTTTCAATTACTTTTTCTTTTTTATACATAAATTCTGTATTAATTTTTTGCACTTCAATATTTTATATGAAAATTGTTCTGTCAAAATAACAGCAATTTCTTTTATACTATTTTTTAATCAATTCAATGAACCTGTGGTCATTTTATATTGTTGTTGCAACCCATGTTTCTATTGTTTCTGTTTCTTTTTTAGTAAAAAAAAACCGTTTAAAGGGTTTGTATTTATGAATCCTAAGCTACTTACAGTACAATTTTAAGTTACGCCTTTGAAACTTTACAATTTACTATAGCGTATGTGGGAAAATGCGAGAGATCTTTCATGTTTTTTTTGACGGATGCAATTTAATATGCAATCACCTAACGAAGTTTAAATCTCAGCCAATTTAAATTGTTTTATCTGGATCGAAAGTTTGGAAATAGTTCGTTTAAAATGTATAAATTGATTGGAAGATAAACACTGAAGTTAATGATGAAACCATTTAGTTAATTTTATCAAATGACCTTTTCAGACCATATCAAGTATAGCACGCCTTCTGGATTATTTGCTATGTAACCATACTGTAAATAATAATGATTAGTTAATATCAAAATCGGACACTGTTATTTCTTTAAAAGATTATGTTTTTACTTTTGACTATTTCCTCGACTTCAAAAAACTGAATTAATTATAAATTTAAAAAGAATCGCAGTTGAAGCAAATGTCACAATATAAATAAAATTGTTTCAGTTTCATTAATACAAATTTCAATATCAATTTCGAAACATTTGCTTTGTAAGAAAAAAAGTTTTGTAAAAAATAAAATAAAGTTTGGTTTTTGTTGATACAGTTTGTTTTGTTTTGTTTTTTTGAACACAATTACTCATTGTTATAAATCTTCGAACATATTTTATTATTCAACTGAATATTTTTTTAGCCATGTTTCAATATCAAGACCGTTTGAATGGAGGGCATCACAATAAATCTCGTCATCAAAAATTGAATGGTATAAGTTATATAAGCAATATTATATAAGTATTGTAAATAATAATCAAAATTATATAAATTATATGCGCAGAATTCTATATTAGAGTTGTTATTTTGATTGTTAAACTACTTAATAATACATGTTTGAAATCAAGAAAAATTAAATGAACAATTTATTTTATTACATTTAAAAACTTCATTTCATACTATTTTAAGTTAAAGAAGACCATGATTTGATTTTCCTCTTATACATAAAATTAATTTGCATGCAGGTAAAACCACAAGCTTTGGAATGAAATAATTTCTTTTTAGATTCTAGAGATTGTTTCGAAATTTAAAACAAGATTATTTCTTTTCAATGTTTTTGTAAGTCAGATCTTTAATTAAGAACTGAGCTACAAAAAATTAATTATTATGGAACGCATAACAAACCTTTAATGTGAAGATGCAAGCCTTGATATAAATGAATTTTCAATTTATTAAGGGCCACAATACTGACTTTTTATTCATAAATTAAGAAAAAAAAATATTTTTTTTATAAAATGCATAATAAAGAATCAAAGATCAAAGTTTAATTTAATAAAAAAAGTGAATTCAAATAATTCTAATGAATTTCATTTCCCTTGAATATTTTAGCACCTTTTTCTTTTTTCGAAAAAGAAAAAAATTACTTTTCTTTTTCGAATAACTCTTATTAAGACCTCGTGCAATGAAAACTAAATAAAAGTCATAAAATAAATAAATAGATTTATTCATTTCAAGGGGGAAAATCCTCACGGTAAAAAAATGTAATATATTCAGTAGATACAGAATATTTTTCTTTGTTAACTTGTATATTTAACCCGTTCCTTCTCGCTCCCGTGAAAATGACGGGGTGAAGTTTCTACCTCCATTTCTAGCGCCCGTGATATTTCCGGGCTAGCGTACTCAAAAGTAATAAATACAAAAGTAAAAATATTAAGACAATCTATTTCTTATGCGCAGAATCATGTCTATTTCTCAATATATACACCAGATGATATTACCCTAGACTATTTGTTGTGTTTTTAGAGATAGTTCATTTATTTTAAACTAGATGTCAGCAGAAATGAAACTCGGTACTATTGGCCTGATTGCGATGTTGGCTTTTGCATCTCATGCTTTGAAATTCATCACACAAGAAAAAATGACTAGAATTTATTTACATCATGTGTAAATGCAATAAAATTATCTTTGGATGCTTAAAACACACATTTTTTAATTTCTCTCTTTGTTGGAAAAATACATTCTGTCATAATTACCCTAAATTTGGACTTTTTCGATTTTTTTAAGCTAAAAATTAACAATGAATGCATATATTTTTCATACACTCATTTTTATGTAATTTTCTTGAGTAAAAAATAGGCACTTTTATGACCATTTTTTTCTAAATTATGCTACCGTTAAGAGGTTAAGAAAGTATTTTTGAAATTTATAGAAAAAGCTTATAAAATAGAGTTGTTTCTTTTTTTTGGAATGCAAATTTGAATTTTTTTTAAAATGAAATCTATATTCACAGGTACATTTTCAGATGAAAAAAAACATCGTTTTACTAAATATCGAAGCATGCGCGATCTGATAATCTCGTTATTGGTAAAAACCGGTTTAAACTGGTTTATGACTTACGCTAATCAAGACAATTCGTAAGAATTCAGAGAATCAGTTATTTGGAAATTAAGTTGTAACCGTAGTTGGCGATAAATCTCCAAATATGACAGGCTTCTGCATTAATTTCTAATAGCCCTGAAAACGAAAATGGGATGCTCCAAAAACGTCAAATTACCAATTTGTTGCCTACACATTTTGAGGTTTCAAAAAAACTTAAACCAAAACAGCATCATATATCACATGATAATAACCTTATTTTTAGTATTTCGCAGTTTTGAGAATTATTAAATAGAAACTAATTTAAGAATGCCATCTATAAGAAGCTCCAAAATTATGTAATCATGTAATATTGTCGCTATCAAAAAATTAGGAAATATTAGGATGCAAGAAAATATTTAATATAAGGAATAAGAATAACAATTAATTTACTGACAAAATAAGACAAAAACACGAAACAGAATGAAAAATATTTTAAAGGTAGAGAAACAGATTCGAAGATTTGACTCGGGATTTTTTATCAGCGATTGCAGCGCCCCATTCGCAATTCCCAGAACTGCAAATCGTAATCATAGTCATTACTTTGTTCAACTTTCCTTCTCTGTGATTTTCCAGGAATAATACAGAGTTCCAAACGATTTTTTTTACATACGTTGAAATAAATTTATTTTTGTCTGAACTTTTGCCAGCTAGGGCATTGAAACTTTTCTTCGAATCTAAAGTGGGAAACAAAATTTACGACAAGGAATAAATGTCAAAGTTTCTTAGAACCCTTTCGTGTTGGCAATTGGAAAACCATCCACAGACATATTGAAATTTTTCACCCTTTATTTTATAGAAAATAGAATTTTTTCTTCTTTTTTTATTGAAGCATTTATAAAATATTCGTGTACTGCAAAGTATCACAAGGGGCTTACAGAAGTAAATACTCAACACATAGCAAAAGAAAATAAGAAAATGTAACAGTTATGAAGGATTAAAATAAGAATAAAATTAAAAAAAGAAAATTTAACAGTTATGAAGGATTAAAATAAGAATAAAATAAAATAAGAAAATGTAACATTTATGAAGGATTAAAACAAGAATAAAACAAAATAAGCAGATTTAAGTTAAGGAAAAGAAAATTTAACAGGCGCCGATCATAAATTTACAAAACTTTTCAAGAGCACTTCTGGTGGAAACGAATTGATGAAAATATGGAGGCCACTTTATATGAATGGCATGCAGAGCCACTCTTAGGTTCTGTCTTACTCCGGTGAAACTTGGAACACTGGAAGAGCACATCTTCAACATTTTCCTTGCCACCAATGTTACAGTCACAGCTAGATGATGGAGACAAGTTAAATTTATATAGGTAGCTTTTTAAGTTGCAATGACCAGTGAGAAATTGGGTTATACTATAATTTGTATAAAGATGATGGCATGACAATATCTTATTAATGGATGGGAAAAATCTCCTGGTCAGGCTTCCTTTATTTTAAATGGGGTATTCTTTATTTCAAAACTCCACCATGTTAAATAACAATATTGGTATTAAGATAGTAGCTGTTTCTGAAATTTTTCAGTGGCAACTATAAATTGCTTTTTTACATAAGTCACTCGCTATCAATAATTTTTAAAAAAACTATATATTTTAATCTAAACTATGAATTATCTAATCTTTAGTGAATAAAAATTAACATCTTAATGTGAAAAGAAGATATTTTTTTTCTATATTCTCTAAATACTTGAGACTTATATTACATAACAATAATTATAATGAGGCTTGCCTATGCAGCATTTTTTTTCATTTCTCTTTCTAATTAAAAATTAAATTATACATAATCCAAATTCTGAATTAGTAAGCTAAAATTTTCATCTTTATTAGAAAAAGGTTTTTTTTTTTCTTTTGTATCTGATTAATTTAAATATGGGTTTCTTAACAATAATTTATATTGTGATTGTCCATTTTTTTTCATTTTTGTTGCTACATTTTCATTAAATACATCAATAAATATAGTTTCTTTTCAGATTATACAACCAAAATAAAATAGTTTTTGAAATCGGAGTTTTATAAATTAATTAAATACTAGAAACTAATATTTCAATCAAATGCCAAAGATTCATATTAAAGAAAATAATTGGAACACAAGCTAAAATTAGAGTAATTGAAAAATTTTATTAATTTTTTATGCATGATGATGTTTTTTTAAATTATTTTGATTTGTGAATTTTTATTATTATGACTGTTTTTCATTATTTTTTATGATTATTCTGTGAATGTACTTGTACTGGCACTTAAATTTTTGATACCATGCTTCTATAGGAATTGGTCAAGTAATATTTGAAATAAATCTTAATTAACCAATAATATAAACAACCACAATTCGAAAGTAAACATTGGGTTACTGCATACACTCAAGATAATGACACAAATACTGAAGAAATCTTGAGATATCTATCGTTTTGAAGGGTTGACAGTGAATTTTCGCCAAATCGCCAAATAAAGAGTTCGGTTATCTATTTTGGCAACTCTTTGTACTTCAGGCGATTCGAAAAAATTCTTGCTATACTTCCCATTTTCTATCTTTTAATGCTATTGATGTTGTTACTTATGGCAATTTCCAAGCCCGCTGACAGGATTCTATTTTTTTTAACTTTCTTATTCAAAACTAGAGAATATATTTTGATTTCTATCTTCAGCAAAAGCAGATAAGTGCAAGCTATAAGTTGTCAAAGTTTCAGCACTATAGGATGATCGGTACGGCACCTCATAAGTGATATAGAGACAAAAATTCATTTTTATTTATATAAATACTAGCCGCCTTTGGCGACCATCTGGTTCGCCATGAGTAATTCGTTCTAAAATTTTCAATTAAATCACATATTCATTAGCCTTGAAGTAATGAAAGTAATGTTTTCTTTAAGATGATGGACGGAAAGTTCTAAAAGTACACCTTTTCCTAATAATATTCTTTAATTTTATAAATCAGTCAGTTTGAACCATCGGGTATGCTTCCAAAATATTAAAAAAAAATTTCGATGATGTTGCCAAAATATTAAATATGTTTTTTTAAAGAAAGCGAGAAAGGGAAAAAAAGTATTGAATTAATGATACAGATACTGCAAACGATTACATAAATATGCCATTAAGTAGGGATTTCAATGCATATCCTGTCTAAATTCAATCAGGTTTACCGTAAATAAGGAAGATTTATTGACTTAATGATATAGATATTGCTTTGCTTTACATTTATTTTCTAAAGAAAATATCACATTTTATATTTATTTTATTTTATCCAGTCACGTGCTGACAGTTGCATTTCTGTAGATTTATTTTGCGATGATAGTTTTTTTTATTTGAACTTCCGGCATTGTTTTCTTTTATTTTATCCAGTCACGTGATAAAAAACATAGTTAAAATATTTCTTTAAAAATTTGTTAATAATAGTAACTTAAGCTATACATTAAAAACACTGATACCGTTAGAAAGCTAATTTTTTTATCTTTAAATTGATATAAAAATCATGCTTGTGCAATAATATTTTCGGAAGTTATGGCGGAAAAACGTCGAAATTTCGCTTAAATTTTAATTAATTCAAATTCTAATTAAAAATTTGAAAAAAGGGCTCCGAGGTGCACATTCCGGAACTCCAAGGTGTACATGTACCAAATTTGGTAGCTGTAGGTCCAACGGTCTGGCCTGTAGGTCGCCAACACGCACACACACGCACACACACACACACACACACACACACATTGAGCTTTATTATAAGTATAGATGTATATTTCAAATTAAAGTATCATTAGTGTGGCTTCTGTTAATGATTCAAGTCTAAATTAAAGTCCTTCGTTTATTCAGTAGCGCCAACTAGGGCCAAGGGTACGGCTTATCTTTTGATATTTAATTAATAATAATAAATATTACTAAATCTTGTTGCCGGATTTCCTCTATCCGAATAGAATTGAAATTTAATTTAAATTAAACTATTAATTGGAAATTTACCACTGAAAATATGGTAATTATGCATGTTAATTGAAAGTGCATATTCAGAATTCTATCTTACAGAGAAATATTCGAAAGATTTTGAGAAAAAAAAAATCCTTTTTTATAAACAAGAAAATTTTTAATTCATATTGTGTAAAATAAGAAATAAATTCAAAAAATATGCAAAAAAATTTGTCAAACTTCTCTGAAAAGCTTCCTAATCTATACTTATAATAAAGCTCAATGTGTGTGTGTGCGTTTGTATGTGTGTTGGCGCTCCACAGGCCAGACCGTTGGACCTATAGCTACCAAATTTATGACATGTATACCTTGGTGGTCGGGAATAAGCACCTCGGGGCCCTTTTTTCAAATTTTTAATTAGAATTTGAATTATTTAAGCGAAATTTCGACGTTTTTCCGCTATAACTTCCGAAAATATCGCACAAACATGATTTTTACATCAATTTAAAGATTAAAAAAATTAGCTTTCTAATGGTACTAGTGTCTTAATGTATAACTTAAGCTTCTATTTTTAATGAATTTTTAAAGAAATATTTTAACCATCCTTTTTTAGCACGTGACTGGATAAAATAAAAGAAAACAATCACGGAAATTCAGATTAAAAAAAACAGCTATCATCGCAAGTTAAATCTAAATAAATGCAGCTTTTAGCACGTGACTGGATAAAATAAAATAAAAACATAAATATGATATTTCCTAAAAAATAAATGAAAAGCAAATGTTTCCATAATCGTTTGCAATATCTTAAAAATTAATTCTGTAAATCCTCTTTATTTACAGCAAACCTGATTGAATTTAGACAGGATATGCATTAAAATCAAGATTGAATGGCATATTTCTATAATCGTTTGCAATATCTGTATCATTAATTCAATAATTTTTTTCTCTTTTTTGCTTTCTTTGAAAAAACATATTTAATATTTTGGCAACATAACCGAAAAAAAATATTTAAAATATTTTGGAAGCATAACCGATAGTTAAAACTGATTGATTTATAAAATTAAAGAATATTATTAGGAAAACGTGTTCTTTTAGAACTTTCCGTCCATAATCTTAAAGAAAATATTAATTTCAGCCCAATCAATGCCCGGAATTACTTCAAGGCTAATGAATATGTGATTTAATTGAAAATTGTAGAACGCATTACTCATGGCGAACCAGCTGATCGCCAAAGGCGGCTAGTAATTAATAAAAGTCAAGAAATAAGTAAAATTATTTAACATTAACAATCCCGACGCTACTAATTAGAAACACTGAACTTCAGAATTAAAAGTAATGCTTCTGTTTTCAATACTCAAAATAATCTAGAATGGAAAACTGACAAATTATAAGTAGAAAATTTGAGATCGTAAAACTTTACCTTAGAAATCCTCAAAGTCTCTCATTAGGAATTAGAAATTTCTCACCTGACGAATAAACTGATACTTGATTCACCCAGAATGCGACGCGCGGATTCGTCTTCAATAAAACCCATCTTAATTAGGGCCTTCTTAATTATGAATGCCATCATAAAACGGACTACATCTCAGCGGCGTGCTCCAGATTTCAATTAGCGCATTCTTCGCGACCATAAAATGATCTTTTGAATCACTGAGCGGAGGTAATGAGCCTCAAATGATTGGGAAACTTTGATGAAATAAAATGGCAACAGTCATTCCGGGCCTCTTTATCGATTCCGAAATGAGTTGAGTATCGTATCGGTTCGAAATGCCCTTCCATGAGAGCAAAATGGCCAGATAGTCATCGTCTTCAAGACTAATCAAGGAGATGGCTTGAATAGGAACAGAGTAATGTTCAGCAATAGAGGAGTTTTAAAGTAATTTTGAAAGCAAATATTGAAATTTTCTTTCTTTAATGGCATCTTAGAAAAATGGTCTCTACACGTATCTTTCTCTTTATACCTACTCTTTGAAACTGAGGTACTATTTCAGTTTCCAATGGTACCATACGAGTAATCACACAGGCATTAAGGTATCCGATTACGTTCGAAGGATAATTTTTGATTGGATTTTTTAAAAAAAACTATTTAATACTATGAATTTTAGATGTATTGTCAATCATAATACAGAATACTATAAATAGAAAAAAAAATTGAAAATATAACATATTTTGAGAAATATAAAAAAATTGTAGTAAATTTTAATGGAATTGAACCAAAACAGTTCACACTATATCCAAAATTGTAATACTACAATCGTATTTTTCTATGTACACAAGTTATGGAAAATAATGATGAATGAAATGAGCCAAAATCTTAAAAACAAATTGAGATGTAAAGAAGTGATGGTAAAAATATACGTATATACGCATTTTTACCACATATTGGCACCTTAATTGTTTTAAAAACACCTATAAATGAAAAAATATTTCACCCACAATAAAACTCTTGGTTCATATCATTTTCCCATACTATTTAAAACACACGCAGAAATTTTTATCTCAATACCTCTATTAGTTTTTGAGGTATCATGTTAACGATGGAGAATTTTTATGAAAATGAAAGTGTTGAAAAAAGTGAAGACAAATTTTTGTTGAAAAATAGGTGACCCTGGATAATAGGTCAGACCTTTCTTTCCCTAAAAATCATAAACTCTTTTGGAAAGAGGAAAGTCTAAACTACAAGAAATAACAACAACAAAAATATTCGCCAATGTTTTAGGTAACAAGTGTTTTTAACGTAGTCAAATACCTTAAACATCTTGACAATTTGCTCTCGAACCATAAATATTTCCAAAAAACATTTGTAGATCCTTCTAGATCAAGAGATAGTGAACATTTATAGATTAACCAGCCATTTTTTTCTAAAAAAATGTTTATTAAGGTGCAGAGGTATTGTCGAAAGATTTTGACTTGTGATTATTGAAAAGATAATAAAACTAAATACTAACAAACCAAAACCCTTCATCTACTAGGTTAGTTTAGTTATATTATGGTCCCGTTTAAAGCAACACGAGGGCTATTTTGGAGCGGACCTCGTCATTTTGAACCACGGTCAGATGACGAGGACGACACCTGAAATGACACCCCACTCTCCACACCACACCAGTGGGTGGACGTTTGGCTTGACAGATTTAACGTGCAAGAGACCCCCCTCCAGAGACGGTTCTTTGGTGGAATCGAGTCACGAACCTGAAACCCTCCGGTTCCGAAGCCGTGACTTTACCTTCAGGCCAACGCGGCCCTCACTTACGGGGAAAAAGTACATTTATCACTATATAGTAATGGATGTATTAATTAACATCTATTACCCTCGACTCTGTTCGCGTGGAAGTTTTGAGGTATATGTACCAAAAACTATCAAACGTTGACAAATAATAAACAAAAATCAAAACTAACCTATTAGTTCACACTTTTCCAATATATATATATATATATATATACACCGAAGAGCCATTACATTATGACCACCCTGCTAATAACATGTAGGGCCACCTTTAGCCCTCAAAACTGCTAGTACTTGCCGTGACATTGATTCCACAAGGTGCTGATAGGTAGTCTGAGGTATCTGGTACCAAGCGCTCACCAACTGGTCCTGCAATTCCATCACATTGCGAGGGAGTGGCGTGACAGCACGAATTTGGTTTTCCAAGTAGGACCCCAAATTCTCTATTGGATTAATGTCAGGTGAGTTTGGGGGGCAAAGACATGACTTGAAAGTCACTGGAATGTTCCTCGAACCAATCCATGATGATTCGACTTTTATTACATGGTGCGTTCTCCTTTTGGTACACGCCATCCTCCGCCGGAAACACTGTTCCCATGAATGAGTGAACCTGGTCTGCAACCATGTTCATGTACCTTCCAGCCGTCAAGGATTGTTCTATGGGGATTATGGGTCCTATTATGCTCCATGAAAACATTGCCTACACCATAATACCCCCACCACCGGCTTGTCTCCGTCCAACTGTGCATCCGGGAGCAAAGGATTCATTTGGAAATCGGCGTATTTTCCCACGCCCGTCGAGTTGATGGGCCAGAAAACGTGATTCGTCGGACCATGCAACCTTCTTCCATTCCTCTGGTGTCCAATCCCGATGTTTCTTGGCCCATAGCAGACGCATTTGGCGATGACGTTCCGTTAGTGCAGGAGCATGCTTCGGCCTCCGGCAGCGTATGCCCATACGCAGCAATGTACGCTGCACAGTTGTTGAGAAACACTGCCTGGGTCACCACTGTTGTAGCTGGTGGTGATTTCGGCTGTTGTAGCCCTTCGGTGACGGCGAACAGTGCATAGCAATCTCCACTCTCCTCTGGAATCAATGCGGCGTGGACGACGCACTTTTGGCCGGCGACTTGCCGTTTCACCATCCCTGCACCACCTTTGATATGTGCTCACAACAACTGCACGTGAACAGCCCACTAAACACGCCGTTTCTGATATTGATGTTCCAAGTCGCCGAGCCATAACGATTTGACCTTTATCAAAGTCTGATAAATCCGCTGCTTTTCCCATTATGTGGCTAATCGCACTATATTTAGAAAGACACTGCATTCCCATTTTATATATTCCAATATCAACTATGCACGAGCAGTGGTTCTGCTCCTGGGCGAGCCCATTCTCATAGATGGAGGGTGGTCATAATGTAATGGCTCTTCGGTGTATATATATATATATATATATATATATATATATATATATATTGTTGAACTTGCAGTAGATGTCACTTGAAGTATACCCAGTTTTTATTTCAAATATTAATTCATTCATTAAATGTAATTCATTTTAATACTGTAAAAAAGAGTTTTTGCTGTTTGTAATTAAAATCGAATTCAACGGCCAGTAGCTCGATCAAAAAATGCCAAATTTTTCCCTGTGAAGGGGAGAATATGAGCTCAATTTTTGAGAAGATACATTATAGACCATTACCAGCTTCATAAATTAGAAACAAAAAAAAAAAAAAAGGAAAAAAAGGGAATAAATAATAACAAACAAAAATAATAATTCAACACATTATACAGAAAAAATAATGGAAAATTTCAAGGAAATTCGGTTTCTATTTTGCTACTCAATATTGTGCTTCTATCATACGTATATACTTGATTATATTAATATAATCTATATAATTAAAATTGAATGTTTGTCTGTATGTCTCTTATGCCTTCCTAAACCGTTTCCAACCGCTGTGAATTTTAATTAAATGTTAGTGTTTTCAATAGCGACTTAGCGTTAAAATATTCATTATAGAAATAATTTTGCACCAGCTTAGTTTTCAAAAATTTATCGTTTCCGCTATATTAACGATTTTATGGCATAAATATATTTTCTGTGTTTAATGAATTTCGAAAGAAAATATTTTAATCACATTTTCCAAAATAAAATTGTAGAATTCTGAACAAATTCGAAACGAAACACGGGATGCAATAAATAGTTTCTTTCAATACTATTCTGAACAGCAAGTTTTACAATTCTAAAATTATACACAAATCTGATATATAAAAATGCACATTTGTTTGTTCATATTTTATATTCTGCCGTTACGTACATCCTATTTCAATGAAACATTGCCAAATGATTGTCTGATTGCATTTACTGATATTTTTTGGCGGCAGGAGTGCGCCGGGTACCAGCTAGTAATTTAATAAACAGTAGAGTCAATGAAACATTGCCAAATGATTGTCTGATTGCATTTATTAATATTTTTTGGAGGCAGGAGTGCGTCGGTTACCAGCTAGTAATTTAATAAACAGTAGAGCTGATTTGAGTCCTGGTTTTAAATTGGACGTATTGACTAACCTTCTAGCGGACGCGCGTAAGTGAGAGATACACTAGAGATACAATACATTTCATTTTATCACTTCAGATCTGGTGGCACTGGGAAAGCCTGTCCTCGGCTATCCCCCCCCCCTCTCTTTGACCTACTTTCTGTTCTCGTCGTAAGTTTGGGGCGTTAATAAGTCTCTGATAGTTGTATTTTAGAGATACACTCGACCGTTCGTGTCAGTTTTTGTCACATCTCATTTTGTATGATTTTACAAATAAATCCATATTTCTTTAGACTGGCGACAGCTGGCAAAGGCACTTACGAAGGAAGATGTTGAAAAAAAACACCCACGTCTCTAAAAAGGGAGCTAAAATTAGAGGTACTGAAGAGAAAAGCCGAATTAGGTTTTGAAGAAGTGGAAGATGTGACGTCGGGGAAAAAAAACTGGCCAAAAAGAAAAGCGGACTAGAATCACGAGGTTCGGTTGTGAGATTTGACAGAAACTTATATGTTTGGAGCACACTAAAGACACTTGCTCAAATTGCAGAGCTTCAACGAAATAACAATCAAACCATTTTCTTCCTTTTCATATCTAACTTTCAATTACTTTTTCCTTTTCATACTTACATTCTGTGTTATTTTTTGCACTTGTATATTTCATATGCAAATTGTTCTGTCCAAATATCGACAATTTCATTTATATTATTTTTAAATAAATTCAGTTAACCTGTGGTCATTTCATATTGTTATTGTAATCTATGTTTGTATTGTTTCTGCTTCTTTTTAAGTTAAAAATATTTAAAGTGATTGTGGTTGATTATCCAAAACTATTTACAATATAATTTCAATAGTTACCCTTTTGAAAATTTGAATTTATTATAGCATATGTGAGAGATACGTGCGACCTTTCATGTTGGTATGACTGCCAAGTTCGCGCGATCTTTCATGTTGGAGTCGCCGAGAGAATACTGACTTAACAATGAAGTGCTGAATTGCTGTGAGCCATTAATGCAAGTATATTGTAAATTTAGCTAATAGAGTAATTTAATAAAAATAAAATTGTAAATTTATGGAAGAATTCATATATATATTTGTGTATTTTTCAACATAACTTCTTTGCATCCCAAACTTTTTCTTACATTTCTGTTCATTTGATTCATCATTATACCTTATAACTTGTGTTCAAAGAAAAATAGGATTCCTGCATTACCATTTTGTGTAGAGTGTTCACCATGTTGGCCAAATTTCATTAGAATTTACTACAATATTTTCTGTTTCTCAAAATATATAATATTTTCGAATAACTTTGTGGTATTCATAGTACTTTGTATTATAATTAATAATGCATCTAAAAACGATAGTTTTAAATAGTTTTTTTTTTAAATCCAACTTAAAAATTTTTTTCATTTGAACGTAGTCGGATACCGTGAAAATATAATTCATGATTTTCCTGATTAATTCATAATTTTTGAATCATATTATTATTATAAAACATACATCAGAATAAAATTATTTTCTTTCAAGCGATATGATATTTTTAATTAAATTTCATGGCAAAAATGTTGTAAAATAAATGCCTTTATCAAATCCTTTTTATCGTTTTATGCGTTTATCAAATCCACTTTGTCATTTTATGCGTTTATCAAATCCATTTTATCAGTTTATGCGTTTTTGAAATTCATTTTGTCATTTTATGCGTTTATCAAATCCATTTTATCATTTTATGCGTTTTTGAAATCCATTTTGTCATTTTACGCCTTTATCAAATCCATTTTATCATTTTATGCAATTATTAAATCCATTTTATCATTTATGCGTTTATCAAATCCAACACTCAAATGTTTTAAGTAAACTATATTAATATGTATAAAATAACAAATTAATATAAAATACGCTTTTAAATTTTCTTAAAACTTTCACTCGGAACGTATTTGAAACCTTAAAGGCCAGAAAAAACCTGCTCCCTTTTCTAAAACAGGTTTTACTTTTCTTAGAAAATAACGTGAAGTGAAAAATAATATTAAAGAAATGGAATTGAAAGGGAACAGTTTTTCTTTATAGATTTCTTATTCTTTGGAAGGAAATGATCAATTAGCACTTTTCCGGGAAGATTATTGGGATTTACTGAAAGTGAAAAAATAACTTTTCTCCCATCTGTGGCATCAGTCCATATCTCTGCTGACTTTACTTTTGCTGAAATGACATCTTGTTGTAAAAAGAATATTTGAAAATTATGAATTGCGTGAATCTATTTTAGGAATATTTATCTCTATTTGAAGCTATTAAATATGTTTTACTTGCAAAAATTACATATTTCCCTTATAAATCCTTCCAGCGGGTGCACTATGTGAGAGATACACTAGAGATGAATTTCATTTTATACTGAATCTGGTGATACTGGGAACGCATGCCCTTGGCTATTTGTCCTCCTTCCTTTGATCTACTTTCATTTGCCGTCGTCAGTTTGTGGTGTTCATAGGTCTCTGCCGATCAGATATTTATATTTGAGAGATACGAGCGACTGATCATGTACGCTTTTGTCACATCTGATTTTGTATGATTGTACAAACAAATCCGCATTGTTTTAGACTGGCGATAGTTGGTAAATGTACTTACGAAAGAAAATGTTGAAAAAAAAAAGCAACCACATCTCTATAAAGTGAGCTAAAATGAAAGGTGCAAAAGAGAAAAGCCGAACTAGGTATTGAAGAAGGGGAAGATGCAACGTCAGGGGAAAAAAACCCTGCCAAAAAGAAAAGCGTACTGAAATTACCAGGTTCGGTTGTGAGATTTGACAGAAATTTATATGTTTGAGGCACACAAAACATATTTGCTCAAATTACAACAATGCAATGAAATAACAATGAAACTATTTTCATATCTAACTTTCAATTACTTTTTCCTTTTTATGCATAAATTCTGTATTTTTGCACTTCTATATTTTATATGCAAATTTTTCTGTCACATTCCATTTCATCCACATGTTATTTTTAAATAAGTTCAGTTAACCAGTGTTCAATTTATATTGTTATTGCCATCTATGTTTTTATTGTTTCTGCTTCTTTTATATGTAAACAATGTTTAAAGTAATTGTGGTTATTAATCCGAAGCTATTTACAATACAATTTCAATAGTTACGCCTTTCAAAATGTACATTTCACTATAGCGTATGTGGGAAATACGCGTGACCTTTCATATTGGTATGACGGCCGCGCCCGCTGGAAGGTTAATATTTGATTTTTTTCAATTCAATTTTAAAAAACAAAATGTTTTGCATTAGTTTCTGAACAGTTACAAATACTGACCTCCTATTTCTAATTGTTCCTTGATTGAAAAAATTCTTTTTTTTTAAATACTACTCTTCCTCACTCACCTATTCACTTTCACC
>JAPMOQ010025968.1:0-17768 GCA_026543055.1 Argiope trifasciata
ATGTTTCCGATAACAGATTGCCGTCGCTGACACTGTCTCTTAAGCCCCACAGTCAACATAGTATTGAAATAGGAAAACCGCAAAATAATAGTAAAAACAGAATTTTTTTTAGCATGTAAAGTGAAATATTTTACATTTTTCCAGTTGGAATGAAAGTCACTCATTTAGATCGCTCGCAGTTATATCAGGTAAAGTTTCCGTCTGCACATTTTATTCTTCACTTCAGCATTATTCTCATGTTTTAGATTTAAATTTAAAAGAAAGATCTCTGAGTTACAGAAATATTTTTTTCCAACCGTAGACGAAAAGAATGGTTTTAGTTATTTGAACATCTCATATTTTAAAGCTAACCAACAGCTATTCCTGAAACAAAGCTCGCAATATTTTACTATGATCACTTTAAAATTTTTGTGAGTTGTCACTAACATCATACTTTATAATAATAAATAAATCTTTAGACGTTCTGACATTTATGACTTCTGTTTATAATGTGTGATGTAATTAACTGGTAATTCACTCACAATGTCATTATTTCTTCTGTATTATTCTGGAATAATTCTTAAGAGTGTGGTTTAAATGATAAAAGTTATAAAGTTAACGAAAAATCATTAAAAGAATAAACATATATGTAGTGCATTACGAAGATACTATAAAAGTAAAAAAAATCAATTATAAAAAATCAGTTCATAAAAAGTTCGAAAACAACAAACGATATTCTTTTGATTCTCGTGGCGTGAGATAAATTCATTAACAATAAAAAAACGATAAATTAGTGGCGCAATCTGAAGATGAGATCACTTCTGAGAAGCAACGAAAAACCAAAAGATGAATTTTGTGATCCAATCATTTTTGGATATATTATAAATATCTATACAACTATTCCTTTTCTTAAAGAAATTATTAATTATATTTTTAAGATATATAGTATTGAGAAGAATTCGATTTTATGCGCTCAGTCAATTATTATATAGAAAAGCCCTAGATTATTTTAAAATGGATGAACTTTGAAAAAATTTCGTCACAGGAATTACCGGTATTCTTACAGAATTTTTAAAAAATTTAAATTATCGTTAAAAACATATGTCAAACAATTTGGAAGAGAAGGTAGGGGTTCAGTTTTTGATCATCAACTATAGGAAAAAGTCTACGATAAAATATTTTCCAGAAATTAATTATGTTTATATGATATAAAGGAAAATATATTCATAAAATAAATACTCTTGAACAAATATTTAAAAACTACGTAAAATTAAACTATAAAGTTTTATGGCAACTAAAATGGTACGATTATGGAGGTAATTTTTTAAATTTTAGATTTTGCAATCAGCATTATTTTACCATATTATTTTAGAAATACTAAATGAATTCAATTATGCTAATAAAATTCAATTCTAATATAATTCAATTTATTGATTAATTGTAAATTAATTCAAATTATAAATTTTAAAATTTTAAAAATCCACCACTGCAAAATATATCAATGCCAAATTCGATACTAAGTCTACTGGTCTATACTGTGTAAATCCAACTTGAAGCAGTACATTTCATTTTATTTTTAATATAATGTAATAAAGAAGTTTACGTAAACTCCATTTCTGAATAATAAAATACATTTCACATGAATGAAAACTACGATTATATTTTTAAAAACTTAAAAGGACAAAATGAATATAAGTGTATACCGTTTTTGGTTCTATGGGAATTTAGACAAATATGAAGCAGTTTTTTAATTACAAAAAAATATCGCAAAAGGATATTTATTTATTTCTCTAAAGGCGACATGAATATTTCTTAAAAGCAAAAATGCTAAAAAATTTTACAAATTATCTCAATATGATAAATTTGCATTAATAATTTTTATGAATTATAAAAATGATTACAACAAATTTTTCTGCTGGTTATCTAAATGTTATCTGTTAATGACAAAAAATGATTATTTTCTCATTTTATGTGTTTCTATAAAAATTTAAATTTTCTTAGACCTATACAGTTTTTTTAAATGCTTCAGTTTGAGGTACTTTCCTTTCCTCACATTCAAAGTATGTAATAAAATAAAATTAAATAAACTGCTCGCCGAATTACAGAACTAGATTGCTAATAATTTTTTTAAGTTATTTGGGAAATCTACTGAAAAAATTAGTTTATTTTGCGATAATTTATTTCCAGCAACAGATAGATCTAACTGAGAAAGTGTGGAAAAAATTAGAAAAAAAAATTATAAAATACATCAAGAAGACCGAGAGGTATCAGTGAACCAATTTTATCGAAATAAAGCAAAATAGTTCTATTCCTTCACCATTTAGATTAGGAACATGAGCTCAGTTCTGTTATAGCAGACACGTTCGATTATATACGGTGAATATTTTTAGTCTTCTCGTTTTTCATTTCGTCCAACTATTTTTAGATAGAAAAAAATTTCTCAGTAATATTTTTTTGTATATTGGGTGCAAAATAGTTTCTAAATCATGGATAAAATAGTAAGGTTTTCTAAAGTAAATAATCATATTATATGTTTTTATGCATATTAACTTGTACAAGTGGTTATCAAAATAATGGAAACACCCTACATTTTTAAAGTATCCTTTATCAATATTATTAGGACAGCTTTCGGCATGTAATACATTTTAGAATCGATGTAATGTAATACATTTTGGCCTTGAAATCGATTCATACAAGTGTTGAGTAGTGTTTAGAGAAATATTGTATCGTTCTTCCTGGAAAATTTGTGAAAATTCTAGGAGAGATGTCGGTGAATGATATCAGTTCTATATTGGACACTCTAAAATATATCTTAACGGTTCAATTATATTGAGGTCGGGTGACTGTGTGGCCAAGGCAGATGTTTAACTGCATCTTTGCGTTCACCAAATCATGATTGGTCTCACTGCATAGATAAATGCATTATCATCCTGGAAAATTCTATCTCTTTCAGGCAACAGAGTTTGCATTAAAGGATGGACTTGATCAGATAAAATTCCTCTATACTTCTTCCAGTAACCCTTCCTTTGAGGGTTACGACTGATCTAGCAGAATGTGGCTGTTCATATCATGACAGATCACATGCTTACGAAGCGCATTTAAAAACGATACTTTTATTCACATGTATTTCCATTATTTTTATAACACCTGTAAATCATGTACCTTAAAACATGTGCCAAACATGATACATCTTCTTTTATAAAGAAAAAACTATTGTTTATTCTACCTGTTGTATATTTTTTATAACTTTTTTATTCAATTTTCCGATTTTTTTCTATTAAAACAAATTTATGTCATTTATTAAACACTTAGATTAAGATTCTTTATTGAAATTCCAGTTCTTTATCAAATATTATTTGAAAAAAATTCACAAAACAATTATTCAATATTTATATTTAAAAAAATAATTTTTAATCTTTTTGAAGCAACGATATATCTAGAATCTGGATTTATTACTATAGCTGGAAAGAGATCAAGAAAGAGTATTTTCGGCAACGGCGTCCTGGCATAGGGTTATGTAGGAGCCCAGGGTTCGAGCTCCGGTTCGGGCATGTTTGTCCTTCTTTTGTGTTCTATCTGTGAGGTGACGCCTCAGAATATGCCCCTGCATGTAAAAAAGGGGTTGCACAAGCAAATGCAACACAGGAGGTAGTTAAGTCGTACTCTTGGCTCTAGTAGACAAAACTGAAAAGACAAGAGACGCTCTCACTCGGCTTAAATCAGGGACAGATAACTGTCAGTGGGATTGTAAAGTGCTATAAGTAACAACATAGAATTTATCATAAAATTAGATTCATTTATTCATTAGCAGTAGAATATGAATTGAATGTGTGTGTGTGTGTGTGTGTGTGTGTGTGTGTGTGTGTGCGTGTTCGGAATTGTTTCAATTGAATAAAACAAGATTTTTTTTTCAGATTATGAAAACAAAATATGCAAGCTTTTTTGCATAATTTGCGAAAAAATATATATAAATTTTATTGCGAACGAAAAAAAATTCCACACTTAATCAAGCAGTTAAGCTCATTCTGGTACTCGAATAACAAAATTGAAATCTGGGGATTTATATTTTAAACTTATGGATTAATGAAGACATTGAAATAATGATAACTAATAACTAACAGTCGAAATTGCAAAAAAAAATTCAGATTGCTTTTTATTTCTCAAATAAGGCGCAAACAATAAATAAACAGATCATAGCAAATTTTTTACATGAATTTTCATAAATTAAATAGTACTTAGAAATATGATAGAAAATACAACACAAGTAGCAGATTTAGTTTATGATTACTTTTTCTTAAGACTTTGAGTTATTAAGAAAAAAATTAGGTAGGGAAACATCGCTGCAAACAAGTAAAAATTTAAATCCACAATAAACAATTGTTTACAAATGAATCCTTCGAAAGATAAAAAAAATTAAATTAAAAGTCTTATAAATTCTTATTGAAAGGAATGGCTAATTAGTAATTTCATTATCAGTATATCAAAACAATATATTCTGTTATCTTTTTTGGAAAAAAGTATTATTCTAAAATCTTAAAATATCTTTCAATCATTTTTATTTTAGGAAGTAAACAATGTAATAAAGAATCAAGAAAAAATTTTCTAACAACAGAGTCAACTGTTATCATAAAAGTTAAAATTAGTAATTATTTAAATTTATGCAATATAATATCCAAGTAAAGAGTAAAAGTTTTCACTAGATCATATTAATAATAAAATGCTAAGATAAAACATTGATTCAATTATAATTTAAAAAATGCATTTGTTTAAAAATTGCAATTATTATCTTTGGGGTTTTCAGATGAAGCCGTTATAATTAACAGGCAAATTCTTGTCGTCTAATTTCAAACAATGTTTATTTTACCTTCTTATATTCAATAATTTTAGACCTATAATGCCTTTATTTAGGTAGCAACTGCTCTTTAGGAAAAATTGAGTAACAAGCAATCTGAAAATATACACATTTTGTGATATATATACACATTTTGTGAAAATATACACATTTTGTGGCAAAATAGTGCAGCAAAAGTCCTGATGCAATATATTTTTTAAATATGTATCGGCCAGGGGACTTTATTTAAAGAAAGATGGAAAGTTATGGGGTATAAAAAAACATTTTCTGCGCTCCTTGCAGGCACAATGTATGTATGTACATTATCAATGCCGTGGCGTATTTCATTTGCAAGGATTTCTCTATCCATAATAGAATTCTTTTTGATTTTGTCATTGTTGTCGAATTGACTACATCAATTCAATCATTCAAGATGAACCTTATTGATGAAAGGAAGCAAGGATTATTTAGGGTTTCCAAATTCTTTAATGCGTTCTAACAAGCTCGTTGCATAATAAATGTTTAAGGACTTTTTATTGAAAATAAACACAAGCTTAAACAATATTTAAAATTTTTAATGGAAAATCCAACTAAAGATGCTTCTTTTTTTACTGTATGAACATGTTGATTTTTTAAAAGAATTAAATATGCGGTTTGTATAATGGCAAGGTCTCGTTGTCGAGCCCATAGGGGTCTAGGTTTGATATCTATTCCACTGAAGAACCATCAAGTGGGTCTAATGCACATTAAATTCGTCGATGCTAAATTTCCACTGGTGTACTTTTGAAGAGGGTACGGTGACAGCTCTGTTTTCATCCTTGTCACCTGACAGCAGTTCAAAATTGGGAGATTCGTCCCTAAAAAAAGTCCTAGTGTTACTCTAAAACGGGTCGTACATATGATTACACTGAAAGTATAACTGTATATACTGTTTCATTACGGTTTAAACTATAAATAATGCCAAACGCAAAGAAAGGAAATGCTTTATGTATTACCTTACTTAATAATGTTAAAGAGCATGAATTGTTCGTTAATGTTCATTGAAATGCTAAATACTTAACAACAATGGGAGTAAAAAATTTTAGTAATTTATTTTATTTCACGGAAGAGAACTTACTTTGTTTAATATATTTCGATTTAGAAGATTGCTATTGATATTATTCTTAATAATCCAGATTTAATACCGATTTAATTTTTATAAAACAATTGCTTCTCCTAATTCCGTAGATTGACCTTCTAAATAAACATTATTTTCATATCTTATCCTAAGTTTAAATTATGTAATGATGTAAAATTATCTGTAGTCAAAATAATGGAAACAAAAGATCTGGTAATAATTCGAAATGAAAACCGTAGAAGTTTGAGATTTTTCAACTGATCTAAAATTTACAATACTAATTTTTTACTATATACTATAGTAATTCTATATAACGTTTTTACTTGCTGCCAATTATAAATAACACAAATATTCTTGATTTATCAATAACACTTCCTGTTCATGTTTCTTTTTAAATGCATAATAAATAAAGCAAAAATTAATTATAAAAGTCAAATAATTGGTTAGATAACTGTTCAAAACTAGTCTCTTACAGAATCAGCCAATGAGATAGGATTTAGTCTTTCGAATACAAATCCTTCTTAATTAATGAGATTGTGCGACATTGGCACTACTAATAAAGATGTATTAATACTTTTCATTTGGTTTTATTGGAATATGGCAAAAATTAGTCTTCTGAATGTTTTGATAAAAAAGGCAATCATTATAGTATTTGTAGGTGAATTCTACATCTGTCTTTAATGGAATATTACCAGAGAACCCCAAATTCGATATCTAAAGGCTGCTGTCAATATCGAGTCTTTATGAAGTAATTGGATTTCCGCTTATCTGCAATCTTAGACAATTATTAAATTGAGTTTTTTCATTAATCAATTTCATTCGTTCTCTAATGAGTATTTCGCTTTTTAATTATTATTGAAGAAAGAAGCTGCCTATTTACCATATAATCAATTATTTTAATTTTATGTCGTTCTTCTGTACATCCTAATCCAACAATAAATGATAATCAACATAACATTCAAATATTTTTAAATACTGTTGCAAAATATTTCTTTTTACTTCTTCAAAGAAATATATATTTTTTAGTATATATTTATAAGAATAATGCGTTAAAACTGCATTTTTTCTTCAAAAAAATATGCATTTCAAACTTAGCTTCTCTTTATTACTTTCTGAAACAATTGGAGAACTTTCCTTTCTAAGTTTTTTCTTCCTCTTTAATTCAACAGAATTTATCCTTTACTTTTACCATACCTTCATTTTGTTATATAAACTTATTTTTCAGGTTTATCAATGGTCATATTGCAGTGAACCTCGTAAAATGTAACTGTTGTCAGATAAGAACAACACATGAATATGAAATGCTGCGTTAAAAAGTAGGACATTCATCGTCGGACGTATTTATATTCTCTAGATCAGTGATTCCCAAAGTGGTCTATATCGACCCCTAGGGGTCTATGACAACCTGCAAGGGGTCTACGTCAGCGAAAAAAAAATTTGGGGGTCCATGAAATGAAAATGGGGATCCACGATAGTAAATCTCAACACATACACTGATAGTACCTATTTACTCACATCATACTATCTTATAATATCAAAACATTTACATTATTCATAAAAGTACCTATGAAGTAAAAAATTTGTGGAAAAGGGGTTTAGCATTGTTACTAATCTCTTAACGAATAAAAGAAACAGACTGGACATAATTAGCCGAGGAGATTTAAGACTAACCCTTACAAAATTGACGCCAATGTTGATAATTTATTGTTAAAGCATCAGGCTCATCCTTCTCATTAAAAATATTGACTTTTTGCTTATGTTAATTTATTTTATGTTTATTTCATGTTACATAGATTTTACATAACAGATACGAAATTTTATTTTGAGTGGTATAAATTTAAATTCAATTAATAAATGTATAAATTAACAAGTGTTTTTACTTTAAGTTTTTAACAGTAAACTTCACTACAGTTAGAAATTTACAGGAAATCAATATCAGGTAAGTAGGGGGTCTATTCAATACGGAAAAACATGGCAAGGGGTCTAAGACACAAAAAAAGTTTGGGAAACTCTGCTCTAGATAAATGTATACAGCGGCATTATGGTTCAATTGACTCGCTATTCAATACGTCTTGCAAGTATAAATTTTAATATATAATAATTATTAATAATAATATAAATGTAATATGATTCAATAGTTAATAATAAAATTTTTATGTAATACGATTAAATAATTAATAAATTAAAATATAATATGATTCAATATTTAATAATAATTTCAATGTAATACTATTCAATAGTTAATAATAATAATCTTGCAAATGTAATATGATTCAAAAATTTATAATAATAATTTCAATATTATATAGTTTTTACACTCTTTAACTGTAGATATGATTATAAGCAAAAATAATTTTTATTTGTATACACACGAAATGCTCTATATTAAAATTACGCACTTGCTATACTTACTAAGAAGAATTAGCAATTGGTTTTTAAGCATCTGACCTTTATTTCATTTTCAATAAATGCATTTGTTCATTTCTTTAGTTTTTAGATTTTTTTTTGTTTATTTTATTTATTAATTTGTTGGTTTTCCAGCTCTTGAAATTGCAGAAACTGTATTTTTTTCTATATTGTTTGCAAATTCGTATCTAGTAAATGGATTGAATTATTCTTCAAAAATAATTTATCTTTTCATCTAACTGGACTTTCTCAAAAGCTTTGATATAATCTCTTTTACTAAATATTTATTCCTTTTCCCAGAACGATTTTTTTCAAAGGCACCTCAATTAAATTCTTCCGTTTTATTGAATAGAACAAAGAGGAAGACGTAAACGTCAAAGATTTTTTTTTTTAAAGTCAAGATTTATTTTTATCATTAGTAATTTATAGCGTACAGAAAACGGAGGAGGCATTCTTTTATTATATATATTAAAAAACTTCCCAAAACAAATTAGGACACTAGAAAACTGAAAACAATAAAAAGAGAAGTGCTGGAATTTTAATTTCATTGCGAAAGTTTACGCATTTCTGTTTATTTTCATTAGGATAAAAACTTTTTATCAGTTTAATGTCAAGCACCAAAATATGAAAGAAAATAGTTTATGAAATAAAATTATATATGTACTTGAAAAAATAAAAAAAAGTTTTATAGTTTAATAAAGTAAAATAAAAATAAAAGGCGTTTTAAAATGTTTCTATCATATTGAATTTTAAATGAAGTGAAAAATTGTTGCGGATGATATAATTAAAATAATGATTATCTAATACAGAAAACAGTTTTCATGTTCAGACAAATGGGACTTTTTAGGTTTATTGTTTAATGTTATAACTTTGATTTATTACCGTATAATTAATAATATATCAATAAATAATACAGCAAGGTATAAATTCTTCATCCAATTTTAAGTTGTTGGTTTTATAATAGATAAATTTTAAAATATAAGGTGAATATAATTAAAGTTACAATTTTAAAAATCAATAATTTTAAAACTATTGGTCAGAATAATGTAATATATTAACAGAACAATCGTGATGCAATGAAATTTTTTTTGGTGCAGGAAAAATAATAACATTAAAATGTGGCCATAGGGAGGTGCTGTCAAGATTCACATTGTCTGGAGATATACGAATTACTTATACGCGACATGGGGGGCGCAATTATAGCTGCAGTAAACATGCAGTGCACCAGCTTTTTGCCTGAATGCTTCATCATGACTCTGACTATGAAGGATCGCACTCTGCTCGCGCCACGTAGGTGCAACGTAACCATTTCGGAAATGATAGAATCATAAGTTACCATTTTCCAACAACGTGGCGGCCACATTCCCCGAATTAAGACCGCTTTATTTATGACTTTGGGGATAACTGAAGAAAGTTGATTGCAGCTGACGAATTGATAACAAGTATGAGAATATATATCCTCCGATGTATTGTGGAACATGCCGTTTCCAATTAGTAAAGGAGCAAGGTGGAAGGCAACTCGATCAACTAATGCCTTAACCACCTATCAGTAAGGTGTTTGTTCCATAAAGTTCTTTTATTTTTTACCATTATTACTGTTGCCGCTGTAAAAATGTATTCTTGTCTTATCGTTAATAAAATTTTAGTAAACCCCTGAATTCTGTTAATTCCTTTTGACTAACAATATTTCTGCGAACGATCCATTTTTGATCTTTCCTTTTACAGCATCGCCCATCGGTACATTTTGGAACTATTTTATTTTCCTTCGCCAAACAAAATTCCATGGTCTCACGTTTTTTCTGTTAAAATATTACATTAATCTGACCAGCAGTTTAAAAATTTAAGATTTTTGAAATGGTAAATTTAATTATAATCATCCTGTATTTTGAGAGAAATTCACATGCAATTAAATTTAATGCTAACTTCTTGTAATTTAATTAAATTTAATATATGAATTAATAAAAAATTTAATTAATTATCATGATGAAAATTAAATTTCGCGAAGATAAACTTTGCTGTAATATTTAATTTTTTTACAGATTTTGGTGAAATTTTCTAAATATTATTTTGTATTTTTCTTTTTGAGAAAATAAGATGTTTAATAAAACATGCAGCTCATTTAAGTTTTAAAAGTATAAGATGAAACAAATTAAGTTTTAGTTGTTGTTGTTGTTGATTTTAGATCATATTTGAAACATTTTGCGTTGCCCTTTTTAATGCATTTCCCGAAATGCTCTAAACGGATTTTAAAATCACTTTTTTCTAAATTCATGTAGAGCTCAGGTGTTATCTCTTGCAAAAAAATGTGACAAATCTCTAGTATAATACATAGAGTTATAGCGATAGAATGTCAAAAAAAAATTCGAATGTTGAACTCTTTTTATATGTAAACTTCTATTTTTATCGAACAATTCATAATTTGGTTTTTCTTCTTTTCTCACTGTAATCTTTGGAGTTTCGAGCTCTTTTTTTCGGTAGAACTGGTATATAGAATTTCAAGTTCTGCAGAACGAATAGATATTTTCCAGAAAAATAAATGTTGGCTGAAAAACTAGCGACTGAGGTTTAGAGATTTAACTTTTGAATAATTCAATCTCTCGAAATATATTTTGCGGTATTTGTAACACTGCCAAGAAAATTTCTGATTTTTCTCACATTATATATTTTATCATTTTTCAAAATCTTCTAGTTTAAAAAAAATGAAATGGTTTATTTCAATAATGCTCAATAATTTATGTTGATCGCAACATAAATTTTATCCTATTCCTTTCTATTTTATAACAGTTTACCATTAATGTTTACTTCCTTACCTTTCTTTAATGTCCAAATACATTTTTATATTGCATTGAATGTTATTTAAGTAGACCCAAAATATAATTTTTCCTAATGAACTCATATTTTTTTTTACTTATTTTCGAATATCTTTTACAATTTCTTCTTAAAAACGTTTTCTTTAATGTCATTTAAATGTAACATATAAAAGAGTCTTTCTTAACAATTCTGGCATAGTTTTTCTTTATGCGTTTATGCAACATAAAATGTGAAGTCTTTGCAAAGCATAAAATGTGTATGTGTTATGTAACATAAAATGTGAACTCTTTACTTGTGTGTGTGTGTGTGTGTGTGTGTGTGTGTGTGTGTGTGTGTGTGTGTGTGTGTGTGTGTGTGTGTGTGTGTGTGTGTGTGTGTGTGTGTGTGTGTGTGTGTGTGTGTGTGTGTGAACTCTTAACAAAAGTCAAAATTTTCAGAGTTTATGTTCATGATCACAGCACATATTTCCTCTTTGTGTGCTTTTTGTGTGAGTGTAAATGCGCGGGCACTTCGAAACAAAAATCAGACAGAATATTGATGTTGATTAATAAGAATCTTCATAAAAAATACATTTAAATAAACAGGGTTCACGGTAAAATCCTTTTAAGCTTTATAAATCCAAAATGATGTCTCGTATAATCAGAAGTGTGTACCGATGCTATATTTATAGAAAAAAATTACAGCTGTCTTAGAGGCAAAATATAATAAAGAAGGAAATTACAAAAAGAAAATCAAAAATTAAAGATATCCGTCCAAAAGTTCAATAAGATAAATGCATCATATCCCGTAAAAACATAATGTTTTGGAGTTATTTAAATGTTCCGAAATATTTGCTATTAAAATTATAAATTTTCCTCAACGTAAACGTAAAATTGTAAAATGTTCACTCTTATCAAAAAAATGTTGTCCCCGAATGTGTTTTAAAATTTTCTTTAATTTACTTTCTCCGTTGATAATTTCTGAATAATAATTTAATAATATTAAAGAATGCATTTTTCATCTTCGGGACCAGCCGGTTTTTTTTTCTGATAATGTATATCCAATATTACGGAAAACTGCAAGACACTACTTTCTGGGTTTTTATTATGGTATAGCTTACAGTTTTCTAATTAATTATTCTTAACTTTTCAATCATTACATTGATTATCGAGACATTTGATGGAATCTTAATACAATAATTTGTAACGTCCTTATTTCATCTCCAGGATATGTGTCAAAATAAATTTAGTACAATCACTTTTCAATATAAACAAGATACTTTATGAGGAGCTATTTTAAAATTTAAAATGATAATGACAAAAGAAGATTATATCGATCATCTTCTATATACACCGGTATATTATAGTTTGAGTCACATTGCAATGAAAATCCAAATAATAAAGGATGATTTTTACATTATAAATAACATCTTAAAAGTATATTTCTGTCTAAAAGAAAATAAAACATATGTAACATTAGGCATCATATTTATGACTGTTAAATATAAAGTTACCTGTTTATGTAATGAAATAATTATATGCATGCTTACTAAAATTTAAAATAAATTGTTCAAAAAAACTATAAAAAACTGTATATTTATTTAAACAGTGTAATAATATATGCTAATATTTATCTTTATCTATTTATTTTTCCGTCAATTCATTGTCTTTTGCTTATGAAATAATTATCAATATTTAATAACCCATTTTAGGGACTTAAAAATTAAAACTCGACTTTTTTCGTTGTATAAAACGGCCCAGGGGTCTTAAAAACTAAACCCTTAAAGTTAAGACCACACAACTCATTTCTCCCGGTATCGCTTATCTACTTCAAAAGACGTCTAGACAAGATCACAACCTCCTTTCCTACAAAATCTCCCCTGAAACTTTCTTTTTCCCTCTTGGTTATTCTCTCAGGTATAGTGCTGTTGGCGTACTGATTCTGAAATGTTCGTTTTAGGAGGAAACTTTGAAAAACTTTGAGAAACTATTATTGAATTGTCTACCTACAAATTTTGACACCGATATCCCTACTTAAAAAACACTTACTTTATGTAATTATTATATATATATATATATATATATATATATATATAAATATATATATATATATATTGTATAAACTTGTAAATTAGTTTAATCACATAATTACTTTAATAGGAAAACAGCATTTTTAAAAATAATTACGAAACATAGCTTTGCAATAAGAAAATCAATAACAATCGTTTAAATTCTTGCTTTTCAAAATGCTCTTGCATATTCTAACTTGGAAATATATGACACTTTATGTCAAAAATTGAAGCTAAAATTTACTAAAATTGATCATTATATTTTTTATTCATAAATTATCAAAAAAATAGATTAAATTATGTATTTATTATAAAACTATAATGTTATATATAAAATGCACAATTAATAAAAAAAGATTATAAAACTTAAGAACTAATATCAAATCTATTTTCCTGGTAAATAAATCAATAAAAATATTTTAAATTCGTGCTTTTTTAAATATTTGTACATGCTGAAATTGGTAAAATCTAAGAGACTCTGTATAAAAAATGAGAACTCAAAAACTTGTTCATAAAAGTACTAATAATAATTTTCCCTCATAAATTCTCTTGCTGTAAAATAAGCGGTAATAAAATAGCTTTGTAGCTATATTATAATACTACAGTAATATTTATAAAAACACAAAAAGACGTTTGTTGCCGTACATCATTTTGAATATATTGTATATAGTACTTATAGAAAATATCTAAATATTATCAACTGTTTTCCTAATTAATTAGTTTAAATTAACTCTTCTTTATTAACAAATGGTCATATAAATCCAGAATTTAAGCTCTGTTTAAATACAAAAACAATTTTTAGTAACAAAATTTTATTATTTATTTGATAAATATCCTTGCTTTTCATGCAATAATTTTATCAATGGTAAAGGGAAAAAAAAGAAGAACTCCGTATTTGGTTGTCTTTCTTTCTTTTTGAATGTAACAGAAATGATATTTGATGAGCTCAAATTTTTAAACGACGTCAAAATCAGCCTTGTGCTGGAAGAAAAATTGGTAGAAACCTAAAATATGGAGATGATCAAAAAATTCATTTTTCATTAGTAATTTTATTATTTTTTGCATATCTTCTAAGACCTGATAGAAATAACTAAAATAAACTACATTCTGAATAATTCTAAGAAATTTCCGTTTAGTGTTAAAGATTGGCATGGAATTTGCAAGACAGAAATAATCAAAAAATGCATTTCCTCCTCCATTGATAACACTTCACAGTATATCCTACCTATTATACCTGATCATACATCAATACTCATTTGCTATGAAACTTATAAATTGTAGTATTATAAATTTTAGAAAAAAAATCAAAAAATTGTGTTATAACTAAGAAGGTCGAATCATTTCCATGAAATAAAATAAACTATGGCGTATGAGTTTTTTATAATATGTGGAATGATATTTTATTAATACGGACGAAAGAAAATATTTAAATTGGATCATCGAATTTCGTAGTCAGTAGAATTCTCAATATATAGGGTGATCAGCGAATAAACCCTGATTTCAAAATATAAATATCTCTACAAAAAAGATCGACAGAATTAAGCTGTAAACTGTACATTTATTAGCAAAACTGTAAAAATACTGTACAAAAGTTTAGAAAATATAGTTATAAAAATCGTTTACAGATGTCGCTCTGCGTTCAAACTCTTTCTTTGAAAAGAGTCTTTTAAAAAAAAGGGGATGCGGTCTTTTCAATCAAAATGCATTTTTTTCAAAATGTTCACGTTCGAAACAATGAGGTGGGGTAATCGAACAATGAAATTTGACATCACGTCCTGCAATGTTGCAACGAAAATGGAATCACATGCAACACCAATCAACGACTCAAGTTCATCTAGAGTGGCAGGATTATTTCTATAGACAGTGTCTTTCAATGCTCCCCACAGAAAGAAGTCACAAGGAGTCAGATCGGAGGAATATGGTAGCCAAGCTATTCCTGTGTCAGTAAAATGAGAATAATCTAACGCAATTATTCTATTCCCAAAATATTCAGGAAGAAAGCGAAATATTTTATCTGTTCGATGTGGTCGAACCCCATCTTGCATGAACCAGTCGATACATGGTCGATCCTCCAACGCTACATGAGTGCTGACAAATTGTTCCAAAATTGTTATGTAACGTTCAGTAGTTATCGTTTCTCGCATGAAAAAGGGGTCGATAATGCCTCTAGCGCATACCGCAGCCCATGCAGTAACTTTAGGAGAATGCAGTGCATTCTCTTCACATAAATGAGGATCTTCGGAACCCCAAACATCTCCAGATTTGTTTATTAACGATTCCATTCAGATGAAAATGTCCCTCATCTGTGAACAAAATGCAGCTACCATCAAATCTATCTTTGTTGATTTTTGACGTCACACTGAAAGCGTCTATGGGCTTGTGATTAAAGCGCCATCTGTTAACGATTTTCGTAAGTGAATTTTCTAAACTTTTGTACAGCATTTTTAGTTTTGCTAATAAACGAGCAGTTTACCGCATAATTATATCGATCTTTGATGTAGAGATATTTAATTTTGAAATCAGTGCTTTTTCGCTGATCACCCCTTAAAAGCAGATATTTATACGCAATTTTTTTAATATCAATATGATGCAATTTTGTAAATATAAGGAATTCGACTGGAGACCACTCGTTCATGGCTAAGAATATAAATTCTCTGAGAAGTTCGCAGTACTCTACAAAAAACTACAGAGAAGTTTACAACGAAAGAGCTGCTAGAGCAGCAAGATTTCAGCAAGCAGTACTTCATAAAGAAATCACTTAACCTATAAAATCGATAGAACCCAAGAACTTGGGTGACAGAACCAACTTAGTGAAGAAGATCCGAGAAAATTAATCGAATTTTGAAATTCAACTAGGCCAAATTGATAACAAGGAAATGGACGTGGACCGCCCCTCCCAAGAAAAACCGCCAAGCAATGAGCCCAACCCAGATAATTTCAACTTGTTAATCCCAAGAAAGCGGCGAAAATCAGAAAAACTATAGATCATACTGAATTATGGACACTACAAACAAATTTGAAATCCTGAACGATGACCCACAAAATCAAGAAAAAAAAAACCATAAATAAGCCAGCCCCTATCAACCTAAAACTCACCAGCAATTATAACCTCATCCTGCAAGAAATTCATAAGCACGTCCCCACGACCGAAAATAAACTCATTGGAAATATGATAGCCATCCACCCAGCCGACGATGAAGAAAGAACCGAGATATTACATTATTAACCGAGAGAAAAGCAGAATTTGTCATCTCCGAAAGCTGCGAACACAGACCACTAAAACTCCTTATTAAAGGACTACTTATTAATGCTGAGAAAGCCGACATTCTGCAGGAACTAAATGAAAAAAAATTACATCATCATTAGAATTTCCCAACTCAAGAATTATAAGATGAAAACCTTTAATATTTCTTCTCGAAATCCAATAGTCCAGAAGTGCAAGGAATATTTACAATGAGAAATCCCTCCTTCATCTTAGAATCAAGATTGAAAGCTACAGAATAAAACCCAAGGCTACAGTACGTTATAACTGTGTTCCACCACTTGGTGAGAAATTGCAGACTAGCTCCGAAGTGCAATAAATGCGGCAGTAATCACCCCACCAGAAGCAGTGAAATTAAAGAAAAAATTCAAGACAGAGTATGCGTCAACCGCCAAGAAACCGGCCACACAGCTCCTTGGAAAAGTTGCCCCAAGTTCCCAAAACTAATCTCTAAAAACGGTGAATTCTCTTATGCCGAAATAACCAGATTCAACTCAAGAAATCCGGATCCGCAGTCCAAAGCTGCACCTACGAAATCGAACAAGACCTCGACTTTGACAGAACCTGAAGACATCCGAAGCTTAACTGAAACCCTGGAAGTATTAAAAGAACTTCGACAACTACTAATGGCTCATCGAAAGCTACTAATGCTACCCCAAGCTCATCGAAGCCATCAAGCAATCAAGAAAAACCGCCAATAAAGATGAAAAGAAACTCCTCATCCTCAATGCTCACATAGGCTAACTTTCCTACAAAATACTTCTGCAGTTCTCTGTAAATACTCAACTCCCTGATTGGCCCACAACGATCAAAAGATAATCAAGCTCCTCCCACTGCTAGCCGGTGAAAATCGTTTTTTCTCTCACTCCTACAGCTCGCTTCTGATTGTGTTTATGGGATTTCCTTATTTTTAATTTTTGATTTAGTTAATTATTATATTTCTATGTCTATTCTTTGTATCTTTGTTCATATGTAAAAATGAAACTGGTGCAAGCAGGCACCTCGCTCGCTCTCCGTTAGCGGCAAAAAGTTTATCTCGTGCGCTCTTTGTTAGCTGCGCCCGCTTTCTATTTTTCAAATATATTAAATATTTTTAATATGATATGTTTACCTTGTTCGCTCTAGTTAACGACATTTTAAAAATATAATATGTTTTCCCTGTTCGCTCTTGTTAGCGGCATTTTTCAATATTATATTCCGTGTTTCCTTGAATATATGTGATCGTCGTCCATGTTTTGTATATACACTGAAGTAACAAAAGTCATGGGATAGCAATATGCAAATATACAGATGGCAGTAGTATCGCAGCGAAAAA
>JAPMOQ010025968.1:17778-58150 GCA_026543055.1 Argiope trifasciata
GTGTGTGTGTGTGTGTGTGTGTGTGTGTGTGTGTGTGTGTGTGTGTGAAAATAAACAAGAAAAAGTAAAGAAGTATTTTTCCTTGGATTAAATGCACACACACACAGCGCTATACTATATACGTGTAAACAGATTGGCCTCGACTTTTCTCCTATCCCTCTCCAGTGTCGTGTTTCTTCATTGACGATACTGCTCATTTGAACTTTTATCACAATCAAGAGCCACCAAATTAATGGCGAACTACTCAAAACTGAACTCATGTCGCAACAGTTTTTTCTCCATTAAGGAGATAGTCCTTTTCCAAGGACGGGTACTCCGATAATCATGCTATGCATGAAGGTGAAGAAATTATAAATTTTAGAATCTAACCCTTTCTTTTCAAAGATATTTGGATGAAGTAAAAACTAAGTAAGTAATATTTGTTACGGTTTTCTCGTATCGTAAAAGAGATGAAAAGAATAAGATCTAATCTAGTAATTGAAAGAAAAAATTTCTGGAGAATCTGGCAAACATTCATAATTTGGAAAATTTCTTTGAAATTACAAAAATGAAATCATTCCATTAATCTCAAAAAAATAGTAATTCCTTCCTTTTTAAATGTGATGCAAATAAATTTGCAAATGATCAATTTCTTTGTTTAGTAATAAAGATAGGAAAGGAATTTAAAAGGTCCTTGAAAAAAACCTTTCTGAACTGAATAATCATCGACCATTAATTAGTACACTCTTCATAATGAATTTGTTCATAATGAAATTTAAAAACATGTGATTAATGAGTTAAATGCTTGAATGAAATCCGCCCAGAAAAAAGGACTATCAGACGTATGTAGCTAAGTCGTACTCTTGGTCATAGATGGCGCTACTGAAAAACAAGAGACTCAAAATTTTCTGCTTAAAATCACTGCCTTAGTCCAGCTGGATTGTCAATTACAAGTGCCATTAGAAACAACAACAAAAACTCGTAACTCATATTTCCAGTTATAAACAGATTTTACAATTATAATTGCATCCATCCATTACGAAGCATTAGCATTTTTATGCACAAGATATATAAAAAAGACCTATATAATTAGTAAAGTTTTAAATATGCAAATATTGTAGACCTATACATATTTTTTAGTTCTTTTGCTATATTTTTAACACATATAAACGAAATAAAATGTCTGGAATTAAAGCTATTTATTAATTTTTCTATAAAACATTTTCATTAAAACAACATATCTTGTATGTATTATATTTGTTGATTAGCCTTTCTATTTATATTAATCAATTAAGGAAACTATTTCAAAAATTCTCCATAGTTTCGACTGCCAACAAAAGAGCAAGACTTAACTAAACGGATTTTTTAAAAAATGTGTACAAAATAAAGTCATTTCCAAGAAGAAAAACAAATCATTGAAATATCAACGAAAAGCCACTTGTTTTCTGCAAGATGCGAAAATAAAATGAGAAGGGGTTTTTTCCACAACAACTGATAAAAAAAATTTCAGATACAAAAGGATGCATTCTTGCATGAATTCTAACTTTGCAATGCATCGAACATTTGTAACATACATGTTCAAGCTATAGGTGAATGCATTTACTTCCATCATCTCTTCAAAACAATCATAAAAACAGAAATAAACATTCTCAGCTACTTTTTGGAAGATTGATGATTCCCAGATACAAATATCAACATTTTTAAAACTAAATAAACTGTATCGATTGAATTCAAAAAGTGACTGGAACTTTAGATCTCGCTGTTTTTGTGTATCGTGTTTTTTTTCTACTAGTGTCATTCATCCATGTCATTTTGCCCTTATGGAATCATTCATCAAATTTAAAACATATATAAACTATTTGGAATATGTTGAAAAAATTGGCTGTATATTATACTTACAACATGGTAAAATGAATTGCACAAAAATTTTTATTTTCTTTTTTGGCGATAGATGGCGTTGCATATTATTAAAACATTGTTTTTGTTCTGTACTATGTCAAAATGAAAATCACTTCAATTTAAAAATCATTATGATGATAAAAGTCTTTTATCTTTAAGCTATAGCCATGACTTTGTCAAACGTAGAACATTCTCTGTTATTAAAATATTATTACCAAAATGATATCAATTATTGTGCTTTTTGAAAGAACATAGCCGTTTTAAACATTTAAGAAAAGGATTTATGTCTCTGATTCAACCCGCATACTGTTTTTGGAAGGCCAGCATTTAACGTTTGTTACTGTTTGGTGTGGTGTAACTGCTAACTTTATTCTTGGTCCTTTTTTTTCGGAAATCTTACACCAACAGAAATAGTTTGTTGCATAGTTATAGGCATTAGTTATACTCAAATGTTAGTAAGTAATGCGACCCTTGCTTTGCAAGACAGAAACTGCCTCGATTCAACAATATTCCTGCAAGATGGAGCACCACCTCACACTTCGCATTGTTTTACAGAAATGCTTTAGCGAACTCTTAGTAGAAATTGAATATTTAGCATATGTTTTCAAAATACGTGGGCGCCTAGTTCACCTGATTTGAATCCTTGCCTTGAAGAAATTTAAAAGCTCGCGGTTTCAAGGACAAACCTAACTCTGTTGTTGCTTTAAAAACAACATTACTAGACATGTCCTGAAATTGAGAAGGAAACATTAGGAGCTACTGTGGATCTTGTTATCTTGCGTCTACAGCATTTGACAACTATTCTAACACATAATGCAGCTCATATTTTAAGAAAGAAAAATTTTATAATTATGCCACCTATGTCAAAAAGTTAAACTAATTTTTTATTGTGTAATTCAGATATAACATATATCAAACTTTTTTAACGTATTATAAATAGTTTTTCTTTTACAGTCCTTCAAACGCTTGCACTTCAAACGCCTTTGATGTAGGACAAAAATCAACTTTCCAGGCTAACTAAAAATGAAAGAGAGCGGGGGGGGGGGGGGGTATTTTAATTGATTATGCTGTACATAACTACTAAATACTCAATTGCATTCTGTATATAAATCACTTGTAAATGCTGCTAATTATCATCATTTATTACAAACTGTAATTTAGATTTTACATTCAAGAAGTTTAAATTTTACATTCAATGTTCTTACTTAATTACTTTACAATAATTCTTCTTCTTAAGTTAATTCTACTTATTTTAATAACAAGAACTAACTTGGTTGAAAAGGATTTATTTTTCTTTTGTATTTTTAAATGTTTGATATTAAATGAATCAGTTGATTGTATTATATTTGCGGCTATTATTATGCTTGTATTTATTTATTATGAATTTTGTAATTATGTAGATAAGAGCCTATTCTATCTAGAGTTAAATTAAATAATAAATTGTAAAACCCTTTTTTTTTTTTTTTTTTTTTTTTTTTTGCTCACGACACTTACGCCAACTGCGTCTATCAAACACTTTGAAAAACACCAGAAGTATCCCTCATCCTGAAAAAAGCGATACCTTTTTGTCTGCCTTTCCTACTCTACTTTAACTGCTAAACAAAGAATATAGGCCATTTTTAAATATATATAGTGAAAATAAATAATTTCATAATATTTGCTAAAAACTGAATTTCTTTTTCTAAACTTTTAATTAGTTACAAATTTTCGCGGAATAAAAAATAAAAGAATAATTTCAAATTTTTAAAGCACACATATTATTCAAAACTTCCATTTGTAAGATATTTAAGATGAATTTTTCTCACTATGTATAATCAATATAGTTATACAGTTTTTCTAAAGGGTAATTGCAAAATCTGAATGATACAACAAGTTTAGCAACATCACATTTCGTGATACGTATGTTTTGAAACAGAAAGAAATAAATTTCTTTCTTTTTTCCGTTAGTGAGCTGATTTTTTCCGGGGTAAAATATTGATTGAATGAAAAAGCGAAGAAAATTTGAGGAATAGTGAAAATGCATAATAGAATCAGTCTTTAGTGAAAGAAATCAAAGATTATTTTTTCTAGAGAAAAGAATCAAAGATGTAAAAAGTTGAGAAAAAGGCGATTCCCTTTCATGATTTTTTGACAGTTTCCTGTTTCATAATCTCGTCTTTCAGAGGAACGTTTTATGCACTTTTATTTCCCTGTTATTCTTTTTTTTTCAGGGTGGGTTTTTGTTTGTTTGTTTGTTTTGCATCACCTATTGAAAGAGAAATTATGTGACTTCTTCATAAATATTGAAGGTGAATTTCTCATGTTTGAGATAATTAAACGGAAGAAAAAGATAATACAATTTTTTAAATTCCTTTACACTGAAAGAAACTCAGAATTATAAATTTTTTCTAGTTGTTCACAGTATTAATGAATTCGAAACTTTTGAATTTGTTTGAACTTCCAGCAGCAATCGCTCTTAATAGCAAATTTAAAGCCAATCGTTGTTTCCGACTTTTTTCCCTAGGGTTGCAACTTTTATCACAAAAGGCAATATCTTCTGATTGACTATACAAATTTTAAAATCCAGTATGCAAAATTAAAATAATATTGCAAAATTTGAAAGTATATGGGGAACCGATATTAGTAGGTTCAACTCTGTATAGGGTTCATGTATTCCCTTACATAGGTTGTAGAGAAATGAAATGTGTACTAATTATATCTAGTATAAATGTAATCAACTGCCGATCAAGCTGATCTGTCTGTTAATTAATAACTTATGGATAATGTTTGTTCTTAATCCTGTGTCTTTTAGAAAGCAGACTAATACATTTTATTCTGATATTTGTTTTGGATCTTATCTTTAAATTTATATAATACAATTTTTTAAACGTTACGTTTAATCACTACATTACGTATGAAATGACAAGCAAGGTCGAAAACCCGATGCTTCTTCACCTTCATTGAGATATCTCATCGATTTAAATTTTAAAAACACTTAGGAATCTATATTTAAAGTTACTTTTTACAGAAAATGTTTAAAAAAATCTTGAGGTAAACACTCATGCCTTAATATTTGCTAATTACACAATTGTATTTAAACGGACGATAAGTTTTTAAATTTAAAACAGAAATTCCAAAATGTGTTATTCCCTCGAATTCCGAAGACCTTTAAGGTCATTGAATACTATTTTAAAAATTCAATGAAAAAACCTATATTGAAGAGTTTAAACTATACTTATAATAAAGCTCAATGTGTGTGTGTGTGTGTGTGTGTGTGTGTGTGTGTGTGTGTGTGTTGGCGCTCTACAGGTCAGACCGTTGGACCTACAGCTGCCAAATTTGGTACATGTATACCTTGGAGGTTGGGAACGTGCACCTCGGAGCCTTTTTTTCGAATTTTTAATTTAAATTTTAATTAATTAAAATTTAAGCGATATTTTGACGTTTTTCCGCTATAACTTCCGAAAATATTATCGCACAATCATGATTTTTACATCAATTTAAAGATTAAAAAAATTAGCTTTCTAATGGTATCAGTGTTTTAATGTATAACTTAAGCCTCTATTTTTAACGAATTTTTAAAGAAATATTTTGACCATATTTTTTTGAGCACGTGACTGGATAAAATAAAAGAAAACAATGACGGAAGTTCAAATAATAAAAAAAACTATCATCGTAAATTAAGCCTAAAGAAATGATCCTTTTAGCACGTGATTGGATAAAATAAAATAAACATAAAATGTGATATTTTCTAAAAAAATAAATGCAACGCAAAGGTTTCTATAATCGTTTGCAATAACTAAACCATTTATTCAACATATCTTCTTTATTTATGGCAAACCTGATTGAATTTAGACAGGATATGCATTGAAATCCCGACTTAATGGCATATTTCTATAATCGTTTGCAATATCTGTATCATTAAATCAATAATTTTTTTTCCATTATAAAATGTGATAGTTTATAAAAAAATAAATGCAAAGTTAAGGTTTCTATAATCACTTGCAACATCTAAATCATTTATTCAATATTTTTTTCCTTTTTCGCTTTCTTAAAAAAAAACATATTTAATATTTTGGCAGCATCACGGAAAAAAAAATTTTTAATTTTAGGCCAATCAATGCCCGGAATTACTTCAACGCTAATGAATATGGGACAATTGAAATTTTAGAACGCATTACTCATGGCGAACCAGCTAGTCGCCAATGGCGGCTAGTACTATATATATTCAGATTTCCAGACTCTTTACAGATATATGTCTCATTTATTCTCTAAATATTTTCTTATTAGAGAGACGCTTAGTGTTAGATATATAATCAAAATTCCAGGCTATTTACAGATATAAATTTCATTTCATCTCAAACTATTTTATCTTGAGGGAAGCGATAGTTGCATGAAATTTAGATGTTCAATTAATTTTAGAATTTCGAACTACTCCGCGATTTAAGCAATTCACTTGCTTATTTTTTATTTAATCATTTTAAAATCAATTAATAATAATTTTTGTTTATAATAGTTACAAACAATTTAAACTAATAATAATTTTTGCTCATTTTAAATAAACTAAACTTCTATAATATAGTTAGCTAGCTTGCTGAAAATAGTTTAAAAAGTAATCTTATTTTATAATTGTTCATCAATAATTTATACGAAAATCTTCAAAATGAGAATTTTTAACTAACTCATTTTTCCTTACTTTTTGAGCAAATTGGTTTATCATGATATCAAACTATTATGACCACGTTGGAAAAACAAGAGTTTTCTTCGGATATATTCTGAATTAGTTTAAATATCCCAAAAACTGAAGTCAATTTCTAACAAAATGTGTTGAAATTAAAATATTAACAGTTTTCCGCCTTTGACAGAAACTAGCTTTTCTCACGAAGTATCCGTGAGAAGATTAATAAAATGTATTTACTCTATAGATAGTTTTTAATTACATAACTATTGTTAGTAAAATCTATCTAAATTTATGATATTTTTCAGATTCAGCATTTTAATCGCTTTAAGAATTTAATTTACAATATAAGAAATGACCAAATTTAATTTTTTATGGATAGACACAATGAAAATATTTAGTTCTAAAACTCAATTAGTGAAGTATTTCTTGTATTAAAAACTCCAATTTAAGATTCAAAGCAGAGTCATTTGATAGTATAATGTATCCACACTAAGCAAAAAGAAAGCATGTAATTTTAAATAAACAGTGAAATTCATAAGATTTAAATTTAGAGTCTATATGTAAAAAATATTTCTATTCTATTTCTAATAATATGATAAATATTCAAACTTGATTTTATTAATAAATCGATCAAGCTTTATGAGCAGAGAATTTTCTATAAGTTAAACAAAACATATATAAAACCAAGTGAGATAATAGGCAGACATATGCAAAAAATATTGTAATTAATTTTCCATAAATATTGGAAGTTTGTTATTAATAAACGAATGAGTTGGAAATCTGCCAAATACTAAAATTTTCCATTCAGCATCTTTGAAAATTCGATATTTTAATCAAAGTAAACAGAAAAAGGATTTAAAATGAAATAATATATTTATTCTGCTTAGAATTACCTTACTCTTATCAATATTTATTACAAAAGACTTTAGGACTAAAGTTTATTTTCACCAGTAACTCAATCGGAAAGCAGGAGGATTCAATATTTTCCTATCATGAAATTCAGTTGTTTTCCATAATTCTGATGTTGAAAGAATCAAAGTTCAATCTTCCTTATAATGCTATTTATGGAAATATTATTAGTTTGATTGTTCTTCTTTCAATTTATAACCGTAACTGTAATCCATGTTCTCACCTCTTACTAGTAGCTGGCACCTACCTATCCCACTCTTCAAGTTCCGTGAAATAGGATTGAGGATGTTTGAACACCCTCTCTTCTAAATTATGTCCCTGTTCTCATAGAAGAACATTGAGGAATGGAAAGTTGTGATGTATCTCCCTTCTTAAAGAAGCTTAACTTTATACTTTTAGAATGAGAATGGGAAAACTTCAGAATCTCTTTAAATCCCTGCAAATGAAATGCTTCTAATCCTAATAACTAATGTCATATTCATTATTAAAACAATTTATCTCCGAGGGCAGTGTATTCTTGATAGAAAATAGTAGAAATAAACTGGGAGAAGGAATCTGGAGCTTAGACAACATACTTTTCAAAACAAAATTGCATTGAATTCTTTTTATAGTAAGTACTGCTACTATTCTTGTATTTAAAATAATAAAGTAATTACTAAACAATGATTGTATATGAGAAGATCAATCAGACAACATTTATTGATTATAAGATTTAAAACGTTCATCAACCAAAATGAAAGATCAGAGGAATATTTTGACAATTGATAATTAATATTAATTCATGAAATTCTGGAAGCTATTTAAGCTTTCGTTCTAAAATTTGTAAATTTAAAAAATCATAAGTCACTTATCAGTAAAGTATAAGTAAATCAAAAACCGGAAACTCAAGAAATGAAAATGCTTGTTATATCTAGGGAAAGTTAACTTTGCACCTGCAAATGTTTGTAACTTTTCGCATTCTGCTCTAGATATAATGTTCATTTAACTCCAACTGAAAAATTTTCTTTTGCAATTCTAAAAGGCTCTATCGTTTCCAGCTGTACAAGGATTGAAAGGAATTTGTAGAGAAAATTTTTCAGTTTAGCAAAAACACGGGAAGAAATTCATTCTAATTTGGAATTCTAGAATTGTTTTATAATTAATAATAGTTAAAAAATTTGTGAAAATATATCCTCCAAACTGAATTGTTTTTGATGTGGAATTTAAAATTGAGCACATACCTGCATTCTCGATTTTCTTATACATTTCGATACGCACTCTATGTATTTTAATTTATGTCCTGTTTACCCTAACCCTAATTAAATTTCAAAAATCAAAAATTTCGAATAAACTGAAAATGATTTATCCCCATTTCAATTATGCCTTCTTACAAATTTCTTCCAGGATTTAGATTCTTGTACATTCGAAGTTATCGTATCTCTTCAAACTACATTGAATGCTTGGATATGTGACAATTAAATTCGTCGTAACGATGTTATATGTCTAAGATTTTATGCAATATAATTAAGAAAATCTGAACAAAAATCAAATCTGTAAGAAAATAATCACCTGAAATGTAATTTTTTAAAGTAATTATGCTTTATAAATGATTTAATCCTAATTTGGATGTAAGCTAAGCGCATTAAATAATGTATGCAAACACATCAAACATCTTTTTGAAACTTTGATAATAATTACATCTTTCATCTCAATATCAGAAACCTTTCATCCTTTTATCTGTAATCTAAAGGATCAAATTCATTATTATTATTAGTAGTAGTAGTATTACGAGTCACTCAATTTTTACAAATCGAAACAACTGATATTAAATAGTATTCATTGTACGATTTAAAGCCATATTTATTTTTATAAAAATAGATTAGCAATATTAAAAAGGATAATTTCCTCAGTTCTAAATTAGTGTAAAGGTCAATTTTGCGATAATACATCTTCGGAAGATATCTCTGAGAAGTAGAAAATATTTACTCAATTTTTAAATAACATCTTTTAATTAATTTTTGAACTTTGAAATATTAACAGCGCATTTTTGTCTCGAAAACTAAGATTGAGAAAAAAAAATCTGTAAATTGTTATGTAAAAGAAAATAAACAAACATTTGTGTATAGTATATATAGTATAATAAATAATATACAGTCGAATCCGGTTAATTGGACCACCAGGTAATCGGACCAGCCGCTTATTCGAACCGAATATTAAAGAACCGAAACAAATCCTATGTACATAAGCCTAATATTATTCGCTTATTTGGACCAAAATTCCGTTTTAGCGGACCAAAGAACGTGACAGGGAAGATGAAAAAGAAGCCACAAGTCGCCTGTGAACAGCAGGAGGTCCGAAAGGGAAAAGAACCAGCGAGAGGTGAGCAAGCACTTTGTTTCTTAGAACGGGCAGTTCGGTAGTAAGTTCTTCAAACGTTGACTGGAATTTGACAAGAACTTTTTTTTTATTGTGTTTCGCATGCTAAGTATCGTGTAGATAGTTTCGAAGAATTTGCTTGTAAATTTATTTTTCAATGAATAAAGTTCATAAGCAACAGTAGTTCTTGTTTGTATGTTCGCGTGTGCCGCACAATAAAGGTCATAATGACATTTTAATATGTTACGTATTGCCCGTCTTGGCCTGTAACATAGGGCATGTTCGTGTTATCGGTCCAGTCGGTTATTAGGACCAAAATGATCGCGTCCCAATGTGGTCCGATTAACCGGAATCGACTGTATATAGATTTGCATATCAGGTTCTTCAAACCTTCTTAATCTATTGTTTGACAACAGATTGTAAACACATTCGCGTTTTTGCGCATGCATTAGGATGAGTTTAATTTGATAAAATAGGAGTGAGAGGAAAGATAAGAGAATGAGATGTTTACATTTAATAATAAGATAAATTTCAGAAATGCATACATCCTTCAGAGTCTTGCCCCTTAATAAAATATAGGTATATAAAAAATTAACATCTGAGTGTTGACCAAAATATGTTAAATAAGTTATTAAACCATTTCAGTTTTTATTGGGTGCACATCAAAACCTCAGAAACTTGTTTATGAATGGATAATTTCCCTTAGAGTTATAAAAAAATAAATGAAAAAGAGCAGTGTTTCAGGCTATTAAACAAGGCCGTTCACTTGAGTAGTTCAATCGTTAAAGAATCGACCCAGAGTGCAACAAATAGCAGCAACATTTCCTCTTTCGAGCTGAAAGAAACCAAAGTTTTATTACTTGGCGAATACTGAACTCGAAAATTTTGCAGTTTTCGACGAAGACGCTTTTAAAAACATCAGAGTAAAATAAAAAAGACACCGTCTCAAGTCCTTAAAAGAATTTTGGAGTCGAAGTATTGAAAATGAAAGAATAAAGTCATGGGATATTTTATGGCTTCTTTGTTGAAGGCACACTACATTTCTTGGTTTTGTTTCAGAAATAAAAATATATATTCCGACATTTTTTTTTTTCTTATTTTCGCATTGGAAAAGGATTAGAAATTCGCATTTAAGTCACCCGCACCATTTCGATTTATAATGGTTTCTCCAATTTTCAATCTATAAAACTAAGTATCGGTATTTTTAGTCTTATAATTCCGTATGTTTTAACGCCGATAGAATTATATCGAAAAATAAAACTGTAATTTTTTTCCCCAATATCAATAATCCTTGAAAAAACAGTAAAATTTTCGGAAAAGGGAAAACTGTGGAGAATTCAAAAAGAACTTGTGAAATGAAATTGTTACATTTGAAGGTTCCCAATCTTCCAATGTATACAACCTGTATAACATGCCTACTTTAATTTTTTCGAACATTCAGTTGAAGGAAGATGATATTTAAAGATAATGAACTTTACAGAAATAGTTTTAATTTTTAATTGTGTTAAGGGTTTCATTTAAATTTACTAGAATTTTTTTATCAAAAATTATATTCAAAATCTTATTGTAAGGTCCCAGGTTCAAAATTAGAAATTTCATGTTTGAGTTAAGTTTTAAAAGTAGCCTCTGTATATATGAATTAAGCAGATATTAATTCTTTACTTTAACTATTTACGTACTTTTAACTATTTTAACAAAGTTATTTTTCTACATTTAATAAAAGCTTCTGAGCTTTAATAATTTCTGAATATACAAAATATGTTAACAAATACTGTAATCACACAATGTATTTTGAATAACCAAATTTGATGATTAATTATTTACGATTATTGGTATTCTTGATACAGAAATGTATTAAAATATAAAATTTGAAAAATAATAAACTTATATTCCCATCAAATTATTCGAGGAGTCAAAAATCTGAATGTTATAATACAATCTTATATCATAACATAGTGCCTTAGTTTATTAATTAATTATTAAATATTGAAAAAATATTTATATAATAAATAAATTTAATTCAAGTTTAAAAATTAGTTTCAATCCTAAAAAGGTTTTAAGGCATCCTAATTAAGTAACGAAATTGGTACTTCAAAAATTTATAATAACCCTGACCCGAATTCTTTTCTGATGCCGCTTTGAAGCTTGAAATAAACTGTACCGGGCTACGTATTTCCCAAGGACATATTCAATTTGCATCCGGAAGTGATACTCTTAATTTCAATCATCAGGCTATAGATGATTGTTGAAAATGACGGAACCTGTAATGACGAAAGAGCATGTACAAATAGCAGCAACAAGGTTATTGTTGGTGTTTGTCATTTTTTGTTGTGAATACAATCCTAATTACATCGTCAATTTCACCAGAAGTTTCATTCGATAGGGCTTGCTTAGTCGGATTATTGATCCTAACAACATAGTATTAAGGCATTTTAAGTCGGTTTGAATAGAAACTGCCTTTTAATATGTAAGGTTTTTCCATCTTAGCAGGAGAATCATATTTGTTGATTTATGATAAACATTTTATTTTTTGTAATGTGAGGTTAAAGTTTGATAAAATGTGTAACAAATATATGAAAAAAACATACATTTAAAATTGAATTAGGTGCAAAATCATTATTTATAAATTGGTGTGAAAAATTTCGGTTTCTAATAGTAATATAATACTTTAAAATTTCCAAATTTAATTATTCAATCGATTTATTGGTACTAAAATGATGTGTATGGGTTGAATTTATAGTTTTGAAATGTGCTCCTCATAGTAATTTCTATCCGTATGCTTCTTCACATAAATTTAAAAATTTTAAATCAATAATGCAATCGGGAAAATTGCAACGAAGTTTAATGTGAGAAACAGAGCCTTAAATTTCAAATGTAAAATGTTATTTCATACAATATGAAACCATTTCCAGTTTGGTTTTTTACTAAGAAGACTACTATACTTACTATATTTTGAAATCTGTTTGAATTTATTTATTGCACTACAATTCTTTGTAGTTCATTTTATTACAATTTATTATATATATTTATGCTTTTTGGGGGGACAGTTAATGAATAATTTCGTGGTGTGCTGTAGCTCATGTCAGGTGTCTAGTTACTTTCTTTGAATTTTTTATGTAAATTCAAGTTTAAATGCTTTATTTCTTTTGGGAACTTTAATTACACAAAACTACACTTCTTTACCTTGTTTTAACGAACACAGTTCTAGCACGGCAAGAACTTCTACAAAAGTCAATTTAGAACATGCTGTATAATTATATTGATGAATCAATTAAAGAAGTCTACACTCTCGCTTTTCCAATTACCGCTGAAAAAACTCGATTTGGGGATCATTAAAGATATTTAAAAAAATCTAATGAAAATGTATGGACACGTATAGTTAATTTTATCCCCCTTTTTGTCATTTTCGAAAATAACTTTTTAGATACGTGGTAAAAAGATACTAACATATTTTTTTCTACAATCATGAACTGATTCGCAGTCAATTATTAGGAACTTTGACGAAACATAAATTATATTATTTTCTCTGAAAAAAATGTCCTATCAATTGAATTCCTCTCTTTTTAATTAAAAAAATTCTTAGAAACATTTATTTTGATGAATGATTTCTTAGAAAATAAAAATTTATCATTATATTTTTTATCAGTAAATATTTCAAAAAGAGGATTTACAGATATAATTATATATCAAATGCTATTATATAAACCTATAATCGCAAAGAAGTAAAATTTCTTCCTTTTGCAATGGTATTATTATATAATATAGTATAATATAACATAACGCTATGTAAAATAATATTATATTACATTTTTACTGATTTGTGATTAAAAGGCGAAAAAAATAAGAAAAGTTTAATTTTATCATAAAAATTTTCTTTCAAGACTTATGCTTCTATCTATTAAGTATAATAAAAATAAAAATTTATTACACTTATGCAGTGCTATTTTTATACTAAAAACGAAATGAAATTTTTAAATGTATTACATCAAAATAAAATCATAAAATCTTGACGAATGGTGTAAAATATTCTCAAGAAATATATTTTTTTAATTCATTGGAATTTCTAATTAAAGGGTATATATCTTCATGATTTGGGTTTTATGGTTTAAATCATTTATGATTTTCATTGTGGTTTAATTTATTTATAATATTATTTTCACTCTTTCATGTTTTGACAATTTTGTTTTATCCGTTCTGTTTTTAAAGAAAAATGCTTTATTTTTAGTGCATCAACAAAAGTGTGTATTCAAAAAAAAAAACATTTTTCTTTTATTCTTATCATTTTTCGATATCGGTTCTTACAAAATCATCACAAAACATATTATATCTTTAAATTATACTCTCTAAAAAGTTATTTCCCCACGGTGTCTTTGTTATAGATTGAAAATCTAATTAAAATGATCTAATTAGGTTCAAAAAACAAAACAAAAATTTTCTTTTTAATGGGGGCACAATTTAGTGAGAAATTTAAAATAATTAATAGTTCTCTAGAAAATGGCAGTATTTGAAAAATATATAATTTCATAAAAAATTGATATTGGCTATTTACTTGACAAAGATTAAAATTTCTAATTTGGAAAAAAGATTTCCTTTTAAAAGTAAGTTATTTTTATGATAAAATTATATGGCTTGATAAAATAACAAATGGTAAGATAAAATCCTTTGTTTAATTACATTGAATGCATTACATTTTGGGTAATTTGGTCATAATTATCAATTTTCTTTCAAACGATTTTTTACACACTAATAATACCATTATATTGGTCTTATTTATCAAAATAAATTTCGTCTGCCAATTCAATAAATCTTCAAAAAACAAACTTTAAATGAAAAAAATAAAATGAAAAAAAGATTTTTGAGTGTCCGTCTCAAAGAATTATTAATTAAATTAGGTAGAAAACGCAATGAATAGTATTTGTAGTTTCGTTTCTGTTTTTTGTGGGGGGGGGATTTATTTTGTGATAATGTTTTATTTAAAAATTAAATTTGTATTTATTCTTTGCGTCATTTTGTCAAACTTTCACTCATAGTAAATGAAATTTAATTTTTTTATCAATTTGTCATGGTGATTTTTTTAAAAAATAAATTAGAAGGTGGGGGATGCGAACTATACGTTTTTCTTCAATTTTTTTCTGAGTTAAATGCGTTTCATATGATAGGGAAATGTTTCGTAAGATCTTTTTGTTTGTTTGTTTTGAAAATTTTCATTATCAATCACACATTTGTCTGCCTTAAAATTCAATAAAAGAAATGTGGATCTCTGTAGCATAATATAATTTATTAGCAATTTTATTCTCAAGAAAGTTTCCGGTTTGTAAAAATGAAATCTGAACTATTAAAAAAATTGTTTTGCATTTAATGATATTATTGATGTATAACAAGCTAGCTTGGCTTCGCCGTATACTTCCTGACAAATAAAAACAGTTTTTTCAGAAATTTTTTTATAAAAAAATTATTTTTTTCAATAATTTTATATTTTTAATGTTTTCAATAATTTTTATTCTTTACATATAATATCTGGAAAGACACCTTCGATTGGAAAGGGTTTTTATGGTAAAATCTTCATACGTATATCATATACTCATCTTACCAACATATGAGCAGGACATTTAAATAATATGATCATGAATACACTTTGTTTAACCTGTTACTAGTAACGATTTGCTATATTACAATATTCATTATACCTATAATTACTTTTGTTTTTGAACTTGAACTCTATTTTACTTTGATAAAACCGAGTTCAAGATGGCGCCATATGACTTTGTCTGCATGAGAGCAGATACAAAAAGGTGCTAATAGTAGTCATAAAAAAACTATTTTAAGGCATATTACCGACTCTCTGACCCCCTCGAATGCCCTCGGAAATAAATATGGAATGACCGGACCGTCTCTACAGCAACACTGGCGAGAATTGCGGTTGAATCCTAAGGGCCATCCCCGGCCCTTAGGATTCAACCCTTTTCGAAAGGGTTCAACCCTTTTCGAAGGCAGTACGTCCCGTCATCAATGGGAGGAATCAGGTACCGCACTTTTAGTGTACCCACCGGATTGGCGAAATCCAACCACCATGCCAGAAGCCTCTAATCCTCAATTTTGAGGTGTCCCAGGCTGTTGTGGGTTGGGTATAAAATCGTGTTTCTGCTGCAAAGATAGATAGATATACTCAAAAAAACAAAAATATTAAATATAAATATTTAAATAAAAAAATAAAGCGAAACGCCGCTCGGAACTTAGATCGTCCCCTTCCCCATTCATGCGTCATTCAAATTGCTCTGATCGCTATACAGTGCACCCAACACTTCTAAGCGGAAAATAAATATACTTATTTTAATAGTAGCTATGAAAAATGTTTTATTGTGTGCGTGTAAAATGGAGCTTTTTCAGGAAAGACACCTATATAGATCTTTTTAAAAAGCAAAATCCTATCTAAATATAAAATTAGAACCAAATTATTAGAACTGAGTCACAAGAAAAAAACAAATTTTTTATACGTTCAAAGAGCTGCTGGTTTAAAATTATAGATAATAATTTGCAAGTGACCAAAAAGGACAATTAATTTAAACGTAACTCTTGTTTATTATTATTTTATATATCTCTCTCTTTTCATATCAAAGATTTTTTTAATCTTAAAATCTCGTAAGTGAAAAAAAAATGAGATAAAATTGTACAAAAGTTCCATTTTTACAAAAATAAAAAAATATATAATTAATTTGAAGCATAAAATTTTTTTTCAAAAAAATTACAATGTTTAAATAAATAAATAATTATAAATAATGAAATAAATTACTGTCCTTTTTTACCACTTACAACATATTATACATACTTTGTACGTGGTCAAATTCGGAATCAAATATCCTGGATTGTAAAATATATTGAAGAATAACACAATATACTCAAAACAATAGTTTCTAATATTTATAAATCTAATATTGGGAAGAATCATTTTTATTTGTAAAAAAATAAATGATAAAGCGTCTAATATGTCAAGCCTTCATAACTTCAATAAAAGGGAAATATTTTTATAAAAGTTTAATTTCTTTTTATGACATTATAATTTTTTGAGAGTTCAAATAATAAAGAAATTTTATAACACCGATTATCAGCATTTCTTTTTTATAAAATTTTAAGTCATATGGTTTGAAAATAAAATTTTCTGTACAAAAAAAAAAATTACGAAATATTTTTTTATCATTTGGTATTTATTTAAACAAAAAATAGAAAAAAAGCGTAGTTATTCACTCAATTTATTTATTAAAAAAATTCATCTTTGTAGATTGACAAAAAAAAAATAATAATGAATTCAAATACTGTGACAGAACGGTCACAAAAATGAAGCAGAAAAAAATTCAAATTTAATTTTTTACTAAAAGTTGAAAAATTTTTACTTCCTTATATATTGACAATAAAGAAAAAATAAAGGTCGAAGAATAAAAAAAGAATATGAAAGCTATACAAATCAAAAATATAAAGTGAGGTTAAAATTACAATGATGAAATATTTAAAAGTTTGTACATATATCAACATAATTAATAATATTAACAAAATTCATATATGGGTATAATGTTTTAAAAATACAATATTAATATTCAGAATAGTATAAAATTATTAGTAATATTAATAACATAAGTTTGAATACATTATTATTTGTTCACTAGCAAAATGATGCTCTAAATAAGAATCTTACTAAGAGTTTTGTTAAAAGTGTTTGAGAAAGTGCAAATAACAGTAAAGCTGTAAAGAATAATGACCACAATTCAAGGATTGAAATGACAGAAATCGCTTTTAAGTTAACGTAATCAAAGCGCAATTTTCTATCTATTTGTATTTTCAAACGCAAAATTCAAAATATGGATTCATTCGAAATCAGTTGAAAGGAAAAGCAAATTCAATGAAAATAGCAAAGAAACAGAAAGTGATAGAAGTTTATATAATATTTAAATAATACTAAATTTATTTTAATAATTAAATTTATAATATTTAATTTCAAATAAATGAATTTTCTCAACGTATAAGCAGCATTTGGTATTTATATTTTAGAATATTATTAAAGAATTGAAGGAATTATGTTAGGTTTTATCACATATAATTTTTAATTCAGTTTCTTTATGTATCCTTAAATAATTATGCAAAAACTGAATTTTAAAACACAAAACCAAATTTCATATACTACTGTTTAAGAATAAATTCTTTTGGAGTTTTTTTAATCATTTATATTTAAGATGCTCGCAATTCATTCTACCCAGAATAAAATTTAATTTAATCTCTTGGAAATACTTTATAGAGGATTCTGACTGTTACCAAAAAGAATCAGAAAAGTTAAGTCTCACGGATGGTAATCTTTTCAATGTCCTTTAACAATTAATGTCTCAGATGCAAAGAACCAAGCCGTTAGATTATAAAACGAGCACAAATTCGAAGAACAGAAGTATATAATTAAGTTAATGCATCATTTAACTTTTATGTCACTAGAGTTTCAGAGAGCAAAAAAAAATAATAATAATAATAACATTAGATCATTTCGGAGGCAGTTACAAAGCCTCAGGAATTCTATGACGCCGAAAACATTTGAAGTACCATATTTTTTTCCTTAAGAATCGAGGTTCTCATTTACAGTTTTTGCTATCAAGTGAGTACTATAAGGTTTTCATTTGATAGCAAAATTCTTTTTTTCAACCACAAAGAAAGATCTTTTTAGATGGGATAGTAAATACAGAAAGCAAATGAATAAATCTAGTATATCAAAACATAATACTATTCAGAAGAAGATCATTTTTTAAAGATTAAATTTAACAACTTTTTCATGATTGTAAACATAAAATTTTGTGAAGGATTCCCCTTTATTCATTCCATGATATATAAAAATCCTAAAATTTGTATATTTATATGTTTCTGATGATAATACAATACTTTGATATCTTATGGAATTAAATTATAAATGAATAAATTAAACCTATCTATCATTAGCAATTTATATGAATTGTTTGATGCATGTATTGAAACTTTCTTTCAGCATTTAAAAATTATTTGATATTTAAATACAAAATTCAAAAAATAAACTTAAAGGTAAAATATTTTTTTAAAGGATCAATTCGTATCTTCTTTTTTAAGATTTAAATTTTAAGAATTTTTAGTTAGTTCATTCTTAATTTTTTAAAGATTTTTTTGACAGATAAAATTACTATTTTTCCTACCTTTGCGATTCAATTGAATTAAAAAAATTTTAATATCATCCTTATTTTTTGTAATGAAAAATTTTAAAAAATACCTATCAAAACTAAATCACAAAATATACAATACATATTTAAAAAATTGCATGAAAGAATAAAGCTATAATCAATAAAATTGAACTTTAATAAAATCTGTAGAAATTAATGATGGGATTACGATTTCCAGGGACCAACATGTCCGTTAAGAGACCGAAGTAACGATATTGATGGCTGCTCCCAATGGTATATGACGAAGGAGGAGTCATTTCGAATGTTGTAATGAGGATCACCATTATTATTATACTGTCTAGACAGGAATTCGACAGCCTCTGTGTGATTGCGAGTTATCAGAGCCTCCCATATGGCGTGTCTATATGTAACTGTCAATATTCGACCTTTACAGAGGTAATTGGAACTAATTATTAAAATCTGTTTGAAAACATGAACCAAGTGTCATTCTTCAACTTCTCCTGTCATCAGATAAACAGAATTAGTGAAATTTTGGAAGTGTTTTTATATCATATATCATGGGGGTGATTAATCTTTATGAATCAACAAGCCATTTTTTTCTAAAGAAATGTTTAATGGAATATAGACTTGCCATGAAATCATTTTAACTATTGGGGAAACAATAGCAACAACTAACAAGTCAAAACTATTTTTATTATGAAAAAATACCTTTTACACTATATAGAAGTAAATATTTTAGTCATGAGTGTAATTCGAATTAAAGTAATATTTATGTGACTTCTGTTGTTGCAGGTTAGATGAAAAATAACTTATATTAAGATTCTAAGATGTTGCTTTTAGAAAATTGTGTGATGAATTGGAGTCATCTGCTAAATGGTTTCTACATAAGTCTGTAAGGTTATTCAAACCTGAAAATAATGACTCACAGGCGTAGGCAGATGAAAATATGGTTAAAATAGCATAAGTCAGCTTCTTCAAACTGTTAAATATGTATGGAATCAAATTTCATGTTTCCAAAATTTCATTACTGGCATTTTTTCTTATATACAGGTTAATCGTTCTGTTTCAATAAATTCCACTTTTTCTTTATTTCAATTAATTTTTTAATCTACATTGAACTAGAGTAGAAATCAATCTTGCATTTCATATTCTTTAATTTTCAACTAAAAGAATTGGAAAAAGTTCAGTTTATCAAATGAAATCATTTGCAAACCGTTTTGATCGGGCAGTGCCTAAAATATTGTGTAGCATACCGTTGGTTTGCCATCCTCATCATATATTTTCAATGACTTTTAACACTTCGTAGTAAAGATTTGATGGCTACTATTAGCACAAAATTCTCTCCAATTTACGAAGATATCAAGAATAAAAAGATAATTTCAGACGAAATCATTAAAAAAATATTAGACAAAGGAGGCTCACAGACTTAATTATAACTATTCAGAAAGGTATAACTCGGTATAACAAATAAAACAGCATGTTAAAGGAATAGATGACCCTTAACAAAATTTAGTAGAAGAAAAATTTAAATTATTGTTAACAAAATAGATACAATAAAATTTTCATGTTTTATGCTTCATGGATAGAGGAATGAGATAAGATAATACAAAACTTATCTGACTGAATAAAAAGTAAATATCAGCAAACATGAAAATACTTTTGTCCAGAGACTATTAAGGATTGTTTTTATTTAAATAAAGAATTCGTGTAACAGTGTAAAACCGTTTTTGTAAGTTTTGAAAGAATCGACATAATATGACTACTGACCATCTTAAAAATAAAATATTTGTTATTTGCTATACTAGAAACACAAGAAACGTTTTACTTCGTGAAGGCTTATTTACTTTTGTATAATCTTTTCATTTGTAATACTTATAAATATAATTCTATTTTACAAGCAGCAATGAAAAAAGGAGATTGTTGTTTATTTCTGCATTTTAATATGAGGGAAGATACATATCCAACTTAATTTTGTTGTAAATATTTTTTTTATGTTTTTAAAAAGTATTTGCTTTTCGAGATATTATAAAAACGTGAAACTAAAATCTTTATAATATCCAATTCTGTTTGTAATTCCTCAGATGGTCAGATTTCTCTGAGTGAGCATTTGTGATAAGGACTAATTTAATGAGATATTTCGAAAGTAATATAATTCCTGGAAGCATAAATTTAGTTTAATATCATATGTTTAAAATATGAATTCTTCACAATTAATTACTGTTGCAGTGTTGCAAATACCAAATATTCTTGATATCGAAAATAGTGAGAAAAAAAGGCTCAATGGTTATGAAGGAAGATTTCTACATGCCATTCTAACCAGTTTGGGATTCCAGTATGATGTAGTTAAGGCCAAAGATGGGCAATATGGTAATTTAAAAGCAGATGGAAACTGGACTGGTATGGTAGGAATGGTTCACAGAGGAGAAGCTGATTTAGCCTTTACGACGATGGCAATCACGGAACAACGAACCGAAATAATTGATTTCAGTCCAACATATGAAAATGTGGCACCAACTTTTGCCTACAAGAAACCAGGAGTCACAATGCCGCTGTTTGCTTACCTCTATCCGTTTGATATCATAATTTGGGGATGCATTTTCATTCTTCTTTTATTCTTACCGGTCTTCTTTGTGAATTTTTCGGGTAAAAAAATTCATTATGGAACAACTTTTTATAAACTCTTTGCGAGTCTTCTTGGACAAGCATTGAAGATAACATCCAAATCCGTCCATCTCAGTGTTTTGATTTGTTGTTGGTTGATCGCTATTACAATCATACCAGCTAGTTATTCAGCTGGCTTATTGTCATTTCTGACAATACCACCGAATAAAATTCCTTTAAAAAACTTTTATGAGCTATCTGTAGCAGTTCAGAAAGGATCTTACAATTGTTATATATTAAAAGGTAGCAGTACCAGCTCTTTTTTGCTGAATTCCCCGAAAGATTATCTGAAAGTGTTAGGAGATGAAATTAATCGAAAAGGTTGGTATATGAGTGACACAGATATGAAGAGTCCAAAAAATCTTGATGAAAATTCTGTGATTGTTCTAAACTCGAAGAAACTGCAACTCTTTCATGGAACTAACCCGAAAGTTTTCATATCAAGTGATACCCTGAGTTCTTGGTCATCTGCAGTTGGAATGAGTAAACGTTTTTGTTGCAAAACAAAACTGAATTTCGTAATTTCAAGTCTTGTTTCTTCAGGAATATATGGTAAATTTTTTAATGAAGAATCATATAAACTACGAATATCTCAATTAAAAGACGCAGTAGAGCAAGAACATAGTAAAATTTTGTCTTTAAAAGATTTAGCTGGTGTTTTCTTACTTTTGGCCGTTGGGCATAGCATTTCATTTTTATATCTGATGGTAGAAATATTTCATTGTCACAGAGACCTAAAGCATAGGAAATTAGAAAAACTCAGATATAATCGCAATCTTTAATTTGCACTTTTTACACATTAAATACTTATATAAAGTAACTTATATACTAATATACTAATACAGTATACTATACTAGTATACATATATACTAATATAAAGTAATTCCCCAAAAACTCCATTAATGCATTAAACAATTTATTTTCAGAAAAACACATGAAATCAAAATTCTGAAATTTTGACATCTAGTACTCTAGAAACTACTCTTCTAATAGTCCTTTACATTTATCTATAATATAATTATTCATCTATGGTATTAATAAATATTAGCGCATTATACAAACAGAAGAAAGGTTTACATATTTGCTTATATTATACTTAATAGGGTTTTTCTATATAATAATGATAATTTATATCTTATAATATATAGATACACATTTATTTAAATCATTCTTGTTAAAAATATTTTATAAGAGTAATTTGGTTTCTGCTTAATTATGCATTATCAATCCTTTGTAATTCTGAAACATTAAAATTATAATTTTTATGTCGAGTATTTGCAAACAATTTCAGTATTAGCAATAAAATTTGCATTTTTATTTTATAAGTGTATCATTTTATTGTATCTTTAATTTTGATAATAAGTATTTTGAATATTAACTAAATTTTCACCGCCTCTTAGAGAGCGCAAGCATTGTCATTAAAGTTTCAGTAAAAAAAAAATATTTCATTCAAATAGTGTGATTCTTGTTTGACGTATTAATTTTTTGTATTGCGTAGAATAAATTATTTCTTCATATAACTAGAGTACAGCAAATGTGATTTTACCAATTTTATATCTTTATAACTTTTTTTTCTTTTTTAAAAAAATCAAAAAGTATTATTCAAAAATATCTATCTTTAATGAGCTAAAACTGAAAAAAAGTCGAAAATATTATTTATCGAAAATCTAGACACCAAAACCAAAATAATAAAAAAAAAGTATTCACAGAACAATTTTAAAAAATGGAACTCAAATACATATATTTGTTAAACAATATTTCAGTTATTTTGATAACATTCATTATGTTCAAATATTTTTCTTGCATTATCGCCATTATTTCATAGTTGTTGTTTTAAGCTCTAAATTTTGGAACAAAATAAAAATTACTGTCTTCCTGTTTTGTTTGTGTTCAGATAAAAGCTGCTTTTAAAACTTTGTTTCATGCTTATCATTTCCTAGTTTTTAAATTATAATGGATCCCAAAATCCATAATTGATATAAAAATTTATTATGTTTTCCATCAAAGAATTTTATTAATCATAGCTTTTTATTGAATTAAAAGAAAATACATTCAAACTATTTATGTTTTTTCTATTCAAAATATTGTTAATTTCTCAATTTAAAATGTATTCTCTGCTCGAAGAAAATATTTTCTTTTTTGATTATAGTTTAATTTTTTCCCTTTTACAAATGCTTATAATTGCATTTCGGAAAAGTAGAATCAAAAAAATCTTTTGCTTAAAAACTTTAAATTATTTAAAAATTCTTATATATTTAAATCCTAACAATTTAAAAATATTAAGCCAGCATTGGAAAAGCAAAAAAAAAAAAATGCAATATTTAGAAATATTGCTAATAATTTTTGTTAAAAATTCATTACCAATAATCTTATTTTTACATGAAAAAAATTCATTTGAATTGAATTAATTCAAATGAACTAGCAACACACAGAAACGCATTAGAAATTTAAAAAACTTACAACGATAAAACGCCCTCTTTTCTATGATGAAAAAATAAAGTTAGATGAAATTATAAAAAAAATATTTTTAACTTAATAGAATCTATATTAAAAAATAAAACATGAAGTAAAGAGATGTTAAGCATTCTTAATGAAAATATTTTTATACGCCATTTCTTTAAATAATATAATTCAATGATTATTTACTGCGTATTTCATATGTATGTTTCTAGTTTAATTTTTATAATTTAAAAATTATTCTATGGCTTCCTGTAATATTTTGACTCAGGTGTTACTTCTTGTATAAAAGAGGTTTTAAATTTCCCGTACAACATGGAGATCAATAGCCCAGAAACGTCGAAAAATTTAAAATCTTTGAATTTCAGCTTCACTTGAACACAATTTTTTATTGATCGAATCTTAATTTAATCTTTCTACTTCTTTCTTCTTTAATCTTTGGAATTTTAAGCTCTTTGTTGGCAGAAAAAGGAATACAGAATTTCGAATTTCATCGAACGAATAGATTTTTCAGAAAGGTAAATGTTGACTGGAAGAGTAGCTGTTCAGGCTTAAATCTTTAACTTTTGCAGAATCCAATATGCTAGGAGCATTTTCTTGGCTTTCTGCCCAAAACATTTTATATTTTCGTCTGATTTGGATTTTTTTTAAAATATATGGTTATTATTAATACGAACATTATAATCAGCAAATTTAATGTTTTTATTTCTTCTATTCTATATACACTGACGTAAAAAAATCTCAACTCGAAGAAAAAATTATTGTAGAGCAATGAAATTTGCAAATTTGAACAATGCATTTGTATAATTAACATGTTTAATTGATTAAGTTTTCATGATCGCAGGTTAATTTAAGTTAAAGAAAATACATTTTAAATATGAAATGCAGCAATATTAATAGCGAGTATAACCTACAGAATTCTGAATGCAAACCTACAAATGTGCATGCACTTTGCCATACAGTTGATTAATATCATTTTGTGGTATTGAGTTTCATGCTTGATTTACTTGTTCTGTCAATACTGGGTAGCTCCAAATTGGCTGTGGATGATGTTGGGGTTGTCATTCGATAATACCCCATATGTGCCCAATTGGAGAAAGATCTGGTGATCACGTAGGCTGACATAACCTGTTGATACTCTGTACAGCAGGTTATGTTACAACAGCGATATGGGTGAGCATTACACTATTGGAAAACTTTCCCTTGAATGCTATTCATGAATGGCTGCATTAAAGGTTGAATTACCAACTAACGAACAAATTTCCAGTCACTGTGTTAGGAACAACCACGTGAGTGCTCCTGCTGTCATAAAAAAAATCTCCCCATGACTCCAGGTGGTCCAGGTATAAGGAGCACAGTTTTATTGCAGACATTTCCTTCGCTTACTTTTGAACCAGCTCACGGTCATCACTGACACCAAGGCAAAACCTGCTTTCATCAAAAAATACAGCAGATCGCCATTACGTCCACCAAAGAGCTCTGATTTGACACCACTGGCGTTGCAAACGGCAATGACTTGGAGTCAGTGAAATTAAAGCTACAGGAAGTCTGGCTCGAAGCCGTCTTTTAAGTAATCAATTTCTAACAGTTCATAGTGTCGTTGTGGTACCAACGGCAGCTCTAATCCATGCTGTATACACATTATGATGCGCCACAACCGTATGTCGAATACCATGGTCAACCTTCCCTTATGACAGCCCAATACCTGGTTTTCTTGAAACAATGCTATCCTTAACCATTTCTCCGCACAATTAGGCACCGTGGATACATTTCTGCCAAATTTTTCTGCAATATTGCTGAAAAAAAATCCATCTTCTCGTAGTCCTATTGCACGACCTTGTTAAATCTCTATGAGCTGTTGATACGGGCTTCTTCGTCTTCTTAAAGGCAGTCTTAGCTAACATGAGCTCAAAACTTTAAATATCAAAGATAAATATCGCTCATGAACTTTACAGCACGCATTTAAAACAAACCTGATACACAAGTTCTGAGAGACACTACTAGTGCTATAATTATGAGAGAAGTGGGAATTTTAAATCAATGCCATCTTTCAGATGTATAACATCACTACCAAATTTTGTTTATCTAACATATGTCTTTCTTAGTGTTGGAATTTTTCCCACCAGAGTATGTTGAATAGATTTTTAAGATAACTATTATTTTTTACTTATTAAAACTACGTAGTCCTTTTCATTTTAAAACATGCTTTTTATTCGATTTTAAAAAATAAAATATAAAATATAGTATTCTAAAAAATAATAATCTTAAAAAATAAAATATAAAATATAGTATTCTAAAAAATAATAATCTTAAAAAATAAAATATAAAAGATAGTATTCTAAAAAATAATAATCTTAAAAAATAAAAAATATAATATAATATTCTAAAAAAAATAATAATCTTAAAAAATAAAATATAGTATTCTAAAAAAATAATAATCTTAAAAAATAAAATATAAAATATAGTATTCTATCTGGATTACTTATTATCGCATCTTCACAAGAATGATCTTAATGGAAATGGCTCAAGGATAGATATTTATTTAAATTAACAAATTGATTAAACGACTTTATAAATTAAAGTGAATTCCTACCTTTAAAGTTTACCATTACATTTAGCAATTTTTCCTCTGAATAAACTCTTTTCTCCATAATTTTTTTTCCGTTCTGATGAAAATTTCGCGAGCTATTGAGTTTTGAGAAATGTCGCTTCCAACTTTAAGCAGTTACATATGCTATCGGCGATACATCAAAAAATATTATGAAAACTTCACTTTTTAATTTACGGAAATAACATAATTCTACAGCACAAAATGATAAAAAAAAATGTATAAATAATATTTTTATAAATTTCTGAAATAATGACTAAAAATTAGTTAGGACATTACCAAATTTTTATGTTAGAGCAAAGTTAAGAAGCTTAATATGGCAATTTAATCATTCCATAATATATGATTGAAACATCAATCATAGCTTACTGAATGTTTTCGAAATTTCAAACAATTTCCATTGTCTATAAGTAAAATACATATTTTGAAAATAACCTATTACTATTTTCAAATGTCATTTATGTCGTTATAAAATGGCGGTTAGATAAATCATAACTTTATTTTCAGAACAGATGATTTTAATAAAAAATGGTTTTTCCTTTTCAAAAAAAAATGTTTTTCATTCACTTGATAGTAAAATTTGCAATATTTAATTAAATAAAATTTCTTGAATGAAATTGCTGTGATTTAATTGCGATTTTTTAAAAAATAATATAAATGTATTCTTTTTCGTTATATATTTTTCCCTTTATCTGTCTACACTTCCTTTTTGTTTGTCATAATTTAATTGTTAAAAGCAATTAGTGCAAATGCTATATATTTATAAATTTTTATAAATCAATGTTTAATAATTTAATTTATTAAATAAAATTTTATAAATCATATAATATAAATATTTGAAAGTTTGCTTGATAAATCAAATAAAACTGTTTAAGAGTGCTTCTTTTAAATATGAAAGTTAATTTATAAATTCTTGTTTTGCATTTTTCAAAGTAGCTTTTTTATAACTAGTTCTAAAATTTTTATATTTGAATGGTTTTCGTTTCTATACATTCACTATATCATCATTCTTTGTTAAAGAAATACTTCTTAAGAAATTGGACTCTTTTATTTTAATGCAATTTAACTACCTTTGTTTTTGAATGGGATTAAAATTTTATTTCAGTTATTTTTATATAAAAACATTTATTTTTAATTAATTCTGAATTTTTTTCAAAAAAATTCGAGGTTGTATTAACGATTATATTGTAATATATGTATATTATTATTCCATTGTAATATTTGAAACAAGATGCAGAATTATTTTAAAATATATAATTATATTTTTAAGTGTCAAACTAGAAAATAAATCTTATTAACTTAGTTAATCAATCTGATAATATCATAAATTGTTTCAAACATGAGAATTTATGCTCATTTTAAATATAAAAAAGGAACGTGTATGCTTATTTTCCGAAATACTAGTGGAAAAAAAAAAAAGCAGATTACCATTTAAAATTTACTTTATATATGGTCCTGGTTTCCCTTTCAAAGTAGAGTTTCTTATAAATTAAATTAATTGTATCAAAAGAATCGCGAATTTTAAAACGAAATTCGATATATATGTTATGATATCTATGAATTTAAATTAAATGCAAATTAATTTCCGAATTTTTATCTTAATTTAGCCCAAATTAACTTCATTGTAAAGTGTTCTCTTATTTCCTGATCCCATTCCATCTTTTATTTAAGTAATGCAACAAAAGCTCTGTAAGATGGCTGAAATCAACATGTTACCACCCTCCAAGTAAAAGGATAAAAATTTGTCAATATAAACAAATCCTTTGAAAAGATCCTTATATTTCCCTTACCTAAATCGACACGTGTAAAGAAATCCCTATCAAAATCTCACAAAATAAAATATCAGAATAAAATAAGATAAATATCTCTCTCGTAAAAGATAATAAGTCCAAATAAAATTGAATGAGTGCAACAGAGACTTCTTGCTTTTTTTAAAAAAAACAATCAATAAATGAAGACTTACATAAATCATTCATTAGTCATTTAGTTAAGACAGGTGATTAGATTAAATATATTAAACAGGAAAGATCTTACTTTGCGTACAGTAAAACTTTCTTGACAGGTTTAGTTTGACGATTTTAGTTATTAGCAGACTTTCTGTATAAAAATTCCTCGAGAATTATCTCTGTCTTTGTAAAGATACAATAATCAATGGTCAAGAAAAAATGTGTGAAGTTTGTTGTTGTTAACTACTTAGTTTAAAGCCCATATAATTCGGAATTAGTACGAAAGAAATGTCTTGCTTTTGCTTTGATTCAAATAAATAAAAGATAAATCATCAAGTTGATAAAGGCAAATATATACATGAATTAATTGTTTATTAAATATGGGTAATTTGATCAGACATATTAGTAAGGAATCAACAAATAACTGATCACAAAAATCCATATTTATGAATTTTTGCATTTAAATATCTTTGCAGATATATTAATTTAAAAATGTATGTAATCTTTGTGAATTTTTTGATGAATGTATGTAATGTGAAAAGTACCAAACAGGTGAATTTCTAAAAGCCTCCACAATTTTGATGACTAGATTAATGAACTTTTTTTAAGAAAATTTTCAAAGGATGTAAATATGTAATCAAACAAGATTTATTATCCATATAAAACCAAGGTTTCATTTGTTGTTATTTTTTAAGATTTGCATGTGATTTTGATGATGAAACATTGAAACATCGAAAAAACACAGAATTTCATTGAATTCAAAAATGAAACATGGAATTTCAAAAGAAAACCCAGTATTTCAAATAAGCAACATTCTCTATTACATAAAAACAATCGGTGCAGTAATCGGCATTCGTTCTTCTCACTCCACTGCATTAGCAGCAAAATACGTGACAGGGGACCTGAATGAAACACTGTGCCCTTTCTAGTTACACAAATTATATAATTAGACTTTGATTTGCTCCTCGGTTCACGAAATATATTCCCGCTTAGTAAGACTTTCGTGATTACTTTCTCCAAGGATCTTCTTTAATTTCTTTCTTCAAACTCAAATTTGCCGATTTACATTTAAAAAGCAACATCTATTTTTAAAAACTGATTATTTGCAAGGCTTGGAAATTTACTCAAATTTTTAATTAAATCGTCCATTTCAATATAGCCATTTTCTACGCAACCAGCTCATCCGCTCAAAATATTAATAACGTTAGATTAAATTTTTGATAAATCTATCCTATCATTCTTGGCGAATAATTCCTGACTTGCAATTCATAATATTCATATTTTAGACATGTTTTTCTTGATCAATTGAAACAAAATTTGACACAAAATTGCACATGTATTCAACAGTTCTCAAAACCACATTTAATATATTTAAGTGACTGCGTTTTGGAATCATCGAGTTTACTTATTTCTGAAAATACCGACAGGCAGTCGAATCTTTAATGAATTTGTCTCAAAATTTGACAGATATCTACCCAATAATTCTTAAATCTGAGAACCAAATCTCTACTATTTGGCTCACTTCATTTTGTAATTTTCGTGCTTACTTATATTCAAAAAGCTGGATTTTCACTAAACATATTTTAACACAAAATTTGATTGAAATCTGCCAACTTGGTATAAAGACAATAAACTAAATCCCAACCCTTTAGCTTAAAGAGTTTTTGAGTTATCTTTGCCATGTTTTTGAGTTATCTTTGCCATTGACAAACAGACATTTCCCCAAAACGTGTTTCTATACTCAAAAGGGTCAAAAACATGAAGATTCTTCAAAGTCTCTTCAAATTTTGTCAATTACTATACTTTTTCTATACTACATATACAAGAAAATCAAAAGTTTTTTCGGACATTTCTATTTATTAAACGGACATTTCTATTCCACAAAAAGCAATTTATAACAAGTTTCATAATTATAAATTTATAAGTATAACCTATATAGAACAAAGGCATGCGCATTCTACTTTATTACAGATGGAAATAAAGATAATTACTGATTTAACTGATTTTTGAGAATAAGCATGCATTATATCAAGGAAATATAATATTTAAAACATGGAAAACTTCCTAACATAAACAACTAAAGAAGCTAATTTGTTGCATACATAGAGTGTTTTAAAATATAAAGCGGATTTGTACCAAAAAAAGCATAATTTACATGATTAACTTCCTTAGTTCCACAAAATGAATACTATATACAAAAAAGCTTGTAATTTGATTATCTTTCAATAATACTTACATACACGTAAAGGAATAATTGATTTCTGAGATAATATACATAAAAATTGTAATTTCATAAATACAAGGAGCGATAAGCAATGGTTTGCCCTAAATCCCTCATCAAATATTGAATTCGTAAATCAGTAATATCAATAAATCTTTAATTTTTCGAACAGTTCGGTTAATACGATAATTCAATCATTTGGTTCAACCTCAGAGTATTATAGTCTGTTGAAATAATAAGAAAAATCAATCAATCCTTTCTTTGGCATACTACTTTGCTTTGTTCCTTAGACTATATATATATATATATATATAATTTATTTTAGCGAGGAATTATTTCTGTGATAAATTATAGAAAATTTGTCGAATAACCGGCACTGCAAAATAACTTTCTACCTCTAGGGAAGAAATAAAAAGTAGAATAGTAAACAGAAAAGAATAAGAAGAAACGATCCTGTCTCGAGAGCGTTTTAGCAGTTTCCGTTTCTTAAACCTGCTCTATCTGTCGAGTGCAGAACTTTTCTCTTATAATTTTCAATTGTTTGTAATTGAATTGAATTGTAAAGAGAAAATCCCGGAGTTCCTTATCGATATTGTTGACTAACTTTTCTAACTCGACAAGAATTTGATATATCTCGCCCTAGGGAAACGAACAACAAAAAACAATCATATATATATTTTTTCTATTATGTAGCGAAAGAATTGTAGTTGAAATCGATATCTGACGAATTTCCATGTTTCGAAGTTATTTGAGACTGAAACCTTTATTTTTGAAATAATGTCTATCTTTGCGTCCATAAACATGGAAACTCAAAATTGCTTTAATTTAGATAGATGACATTTAGTACATAAATAAATTTTGCAGATTTCTATCAAATTTTGAGCAAAATTCCGCTCAAATGAAGTCTGTCAGTCTGACTTTTCGAATACGAGTCAACACGATAATTACAAAATGAAGAAATCTAGATGGGTGAAATTCAGACATACATTTAGCATCTATAATGCATCAACCGGCCACTTTTAGACGAGGGTTGACCTCTATCGATCTGTATTTTCAAAAACATGTGAACGCGGTATTTCAAAAAACACAATGACATAAATATATCAAATTCGGTATGTGATTTTGTGGCTACAGTTCTTATCTGTGACAAATTTTGGTTACAAGCGGCCAGAAAAAGGCACTTAAAATACATATTCACAGAGTAGAGTCAACAAAAATGCCTGATTCACACCATACTGCTGTAATTCGTAACTATACTTTACCAGTGCTACGTAACACTATCTTAATAAGATATTCACAGCCATACCCTTCTACTTTTATGCAAACCTTTATCACCTTTATCATACAGTATGCAAGAAAGATTCCATTAATGCTTGTTTTTAATTTATTGATATAGAGTGAAATCATGTAATACTAAAACAATGGCATTGAAATTACTTGTGTAGATAAATTTAATATAGATAAATTTAATTTGTAGTTTATATAGATTGTCGTTTTTAATATAGATAAATTTAATTTGTAGTTTACTTACCCTTATTGTAATAAATTTTTTCAAAAAAAAGAATATGCGTATGAATATTAACCCATGACTCCAACATACTTGATAAGGAAGCACTCAAAATACTCTATAATGCAGATCGTTAAAAAAATAATTAAAACCATCAGATTTGGCATATTTTTATTGTTAAGGGGTTTGTCCGCAATTTTGTTTATATTTTTAAAATTTTAAATTTGTTCTCGTTAACTTCCGAACATATAACACAAAAATGACTTTTTACATCACTTCAATTTTTATGAAGAAAACTTTTCAGTTAAATCAATTTAATTTTTGAATTTAAATAATCAATCTCGGAAAAATTATTAATATAAAGAAAATTCTTTTGCTATATTAATAATTTAAATTAAACATATTTTGAACCAATATTTATCATTGTTTTTTAATTACTGAACTTACATATTGCATTGCGTTTTGAGTAATAACTTTCTCATTAATCAATTCATTTTCAAATGTGTTTAAAATGAAAAACTGTTTTTTGAAAAGAAATTTATGGTGCAAATGTTTCTTCTTAGCTAAAATTATGTTACTTGCATGATAAAGAAAAATTTAAGTTGAAATTAATAATTTTAAAAAAATTCTCGAAACTCAAATGCTTCTCAATGCGTTATCTCTCAATAAAATATTTCAAAATAATTAAAATATAATTTTTCAAACGAAAATTGTGATGTGTCACAAGCGATACTTTGAGTTTCTATTGTGTTAAAACTTTGCAATGATATCACAGAAGAGTTATTTCGAAATTAACTGTTTTATTGCGATGTTTAAGGTATTGCTTGTAAAGTTTTAAGAGAAAATAATTTCAAGAGGAACAAAACTAATTAGAATATAATCAAATGAATTTCAAAAACATGAGAATAATATAATTTTAAAATACAAAAATGATGATTTTCTGAAAGATAACAGATACCTCAAAATATATTTAGAAAAACACTTTATTCTTCTTATTCATAAAAAATATATCCGAATGGAAGAAGAGGAAGAAATATTAAGAAAGAAAATTATTGAAACATATCGTTCCGTTTAAGTAACTTAATTCAAACTATATCATTTCAATCAATACAGAAGTAGTAGTACAATCAATACAAAGTAGCCAATTAAGTTAATTTAACTTTTTTCCACTCCAAGTCTTTCTTCTTAAATAAAGAATTTAAATGCGTAACGACTTAGAAAACTAAAAGAAAAAGGCTTGATTACGTATTTTCTCTCAAAGGATTTTCAGATAATTAGCAGCTACATAATAAAATTAACAAAAAAAAAACTTCCAGGTAAAAAAAACACATTTGGATTCTCAAGAAATTATAAAAGTTTCTTGGTGTATTTCTAAAAGTTTTTAGTGTATTTAAATTAAATATTAAATAAAGGATTTACGAAGAAAATAGGAAAATTTATTGAAGAAAATATGAAATTTTATTTCTGAACAAATCAAATTAAATCATTAATTTTATAATATTTATTCTTAACAAAACTTCCCTGTATTCTTCTTATGCAGAAATTCTTGCGATCCTAGAAGTTACAATATGCCATCGAATAAAAATGGATTGATTTATGCTAATGACATTATTTAGCTTTTACTAAATAATAATTTTCAAATTACAAATTAGTTAATCATATAAAATTTTCAATTTCGGTACTGTTTATACATACTGATTTACTTATGTTCAGATTAACAAGAAGAGTTGCTTTTACCGTATAAAAAATGACGTAAATGAACTGATTACATTATGAAATGCAATCAATTGTAGTTATAAATTCCATTAATTATAATACAGTTTTTAACTTATATTCATAACCTTATAATCTATTGACAAGAATTTAGAAATAAAATTGAATAAAAACACAATGTAACAATTTGTACCAGCGGAAATTCTATTATTTAATATTTTTTTATTAAACAAATTTTTTTAACTAAAATTTCCGGGCCTAGTTGTGCGGGTTGAGTAATCCGTTTACATTTTGCTTCAACTGTTTTATAGAAATGCATTATTTTTCATGTGATTGTGAAATTGGATTTCCATTTAATCCTCAATTCAATTATAAGCCTTCAATGTTTAACAATTTCAGACATAAGCAATTTATTCTTTTTTTTATGAAAAATTTAATAATAGAAGTGTGAAGCCATGAGAAAAAATAGTGCTGCCATCTGTTATCTCCATTTTTTACTTTAAAAAATTTTTTTCACCGATATAACATCAAAACATTACCATCTGGCTTCAGAAAAAAAAAAATTCTAGAAATGCCTCTCTTCCCTCCCCCCTCTCAAAATAGATAATGGCCTACAAAATGTAGCATATCAATCGAAACTGCCGTTTCAGATGGCAGAACAATTTTATCAAAGAACTTTAAAATATTTAAATATAACTTCATAACTGTTGTAGTTATAAAATAATATATCATACTATAGATTAAGGCAAATATTAGAATAACCGACATATGTGATTTTCTTTCTCTTTCATTAGACTCAAAATACATAGAAACATAATAAAGATGTGTATCGTGATATACTTCACACAAAAAGTAATGAAGTATATTCATTCCTTTTTTGCTGTTATTGTTTGCATTTCTGAGTAAACCTTGTAACTCAAAAGTTGTACTTTATTTAGAAATTTTCAAAGTTTAACATAAAATACACATCCTTAAAATTCCTTTATATCAGTCAGTTTAATTTTCATCGCCATTATTTTATTTTTTCAAAAATTCTGTTTTATTATTGTATTGAAATAAATACCCATTCCTAAAAATATCTTAATTTTATTTATTTATTTTTGATTTTTAGTTTTTAATATATTTCATGATTCATTATTATAAATATTATGAAAGTTTGTTATTAATTGCTAATCGATCAGATGAAACTTTGTACATGTAATTAGAAAAACTAAAACACGATCAGATGAAACTTTGTACATGTAATTAGAAAAACTAAAACAATCGCTTGAATTATAATTAAATATTAAAATATAAATCTTGTGTTTACTTACTTTACCCAAACAACACTGCTTTTCGAAGACAGGATATGATTATGATAAGTTTTGGATATTTATCAAACTCTCGATATCTAGTTTTTTTTTTTTTTTTTTTTTTGTTTTTGTTTTTGTTTCATAATTCTTTTCAGAATTATGTATTTCTTTTTCAAGAAATGAACAAAGATAATGATATAAGGAAGAAAAATGAATTTAAAATAAGACTTTTATTTCGCATATACAAGGGAATGCAGTTAATTTACTCTACATAATTTTATTAAGAAAATTTTAAAAAGATTTAGTAAAGCAAAAGTTTAAAATAGAAAATGAAAACTTATTTTTAATTTCCAGCAAACCCCTTTAAATGCAAATCGATGAAAAGTTTTAAGGACTAAAATCATCAACGTAAATGTCAGTAGTTGAATTTCTAATTTTTTTTGTTCTACTTCAACAATTTAAATAGAAGAATTAAAAAAGCGTAAATCATTAAAGCTTTTAAAAGTTCGAAAATGCCTGGTTTTTTTTTTTTTTTTTTTTTTTTACTTTTTTTTAATTTTTAGTTTTTTTGTGTTAATTAATAGCAACGTAATGGAAGAAAGAAAATGGAAATTGTATTTTCAATTTTAAAAGAAGGTAACATGAATTTTTTGACGAATACGAAATCAATTAACAGGTCCGCTAACTATTTTGAGTTTAATTTGTATATAAATTACAATTTTAATTTTTTTTATAATTTTAAAAATTTTACTTTATTATTTTTAAATTCCCTCTATAATCCTTTTTAACATTTTTTAAATTTATTATTTATACGAAAGGAAGTTTTCATTAATGAACTTATATCTTTTGGATATAAACCATTATTTGAAAATTTCTATTTAAAACTTTCACGTATAAAGACTATAGGAAAGGAAAATACATCTAGAAATTAGGAATCCAGTAATGGAAATGGAAATAGATGCAGAATTTTGTAGAATGCCCACATTTAATATCTTCACGTGACAGGAACAATCATTTTTTTAAATAAGCCTATCTGCCAGAGATAATAACTCAAAAAGGGCAAGAAATTCGACTGATTGGAGATCAGTCTGTGCGCTAGTTACGCTGTCTATATTTATTTATATCGACAATAAAATTGCAGTAATTTTGAAAATTATGGATGAAATGGCAAAAATTTGGTTAATATTTGTATGTGCGTTTCAAATACATGTTTTTTGAAGCAGGTTCCTAGTAGAAGAAAGAGAAAAATTGTGTGCCTTTAAACTGCGCTTTTATTTCATTTCGGGAAGCATAATTTTTGTACGAGCAAGAAGCGAACGAATCACAACACAAGAGAGAAAAGATACAGAAATATTTTACCCGGTGATTATATGCTAGGGGATTCCGATAGGGATTTCCTTATCGGAGTAGATTTAAATAAGGTAAATGAATATAAGTATCTTTTAAATGAATTCGCTTAGTTCGACACATTAAAGCATTAATTAAATAAATAAAAAAGTTGGAAATGGGTCATGTGTGTGTGTGTGTGTGTGTGTGTGTGTGTGTGTGTGTGTGTGTGTGTGTGTGTGTGTGTGTGTGTGTGTGTGTGGACAGACATACAGACAGATAGAGAGAGAGAGAGAGAGAGAAATTTATATTCAAATTAACAGCAGCTATACATTCAATTTCATTTTAAGTAAATATTAGACAGAAACAGAATATATTAACAGCAAACGAATTTCCTTGAAAATTTGATAATATTGAAACTATGATCGCATGTCGAATTTTATCCATCCATTTCGTTTTGTTTCTTAACTATTCCAATTCCGTACAGGCATAATTTTAAAAAATCCAACAGGAAATTATAAATGTCGTTATGTTTCGAAGTTCATTATATTTTTACGTTTGCAATGTTTTCTTTCTGCACTTTTGTATATGATACGAAAAAATAAAAACTTTGATACCGAAATAAACAGTTTATTATGATAATCATATATAATATGGCACGCAATGGCTTCAAAATTAATACGAAACCAAGAAGAATAATTCGTAATGAAATATTTTTAAGATAGAAACAGATCAATAAAAACAGATTCATTTGTTAAGCTCTCCCATTTTCAATAAATTTTTCTTTTCAGTTATCGAATATTAATAGCATCTAAACGATTCATTTCAAAACAAAAAAAAATGCATTTTTTAAATTTGAAAATTGTTTTATTCTTCGAAATTAAATCGTTTCATACTTTCGCAAAACTTTTTTACCAAAATATAATCGGCCATTACTTTTAAAGCAGTTAAAAGATTTTTAGTCTTCAAAAACAAATCTTTTCTATAGTTTCCACAACTTTTATAGGCCATTAAAACTTTGAAATACCGAGTACAATGGCTGTTGTACTTGAAGGTTCGACACTAATATTAGCACATTTTGCACCAATCACGTAATTCGGTAAGTGTTAGATGGCAGACATAAAAAAATATTTGCTACTATACTTTAAAAGAGAAAGTTTCTAAAAAAATTAGTACTTAAGAAAAGTCATAATATCAAATTTAGATGAAAATTTTATTTGCTTTTATGTATTTATTATAACATGGCGCAATCTTTTTACCTTATTATATACTCGTTTCATACTAGGGTTTCATTTATTGAGTTATAAAATATATACATTAACGATTAAATGCGGAAGAATTATATGATTCACTACAAGCTTGAATTTAATCTATTATTATGAGTATTTAAAAATTCGAAAGATATGCAGGATAATTTAAAAGTACTAAGAAAAATAATAAGCGAGGGTAACCAATCATTTTAATAGAAATTGGTTTCTTTGAAAAGAAGAACAAAACGAAAGACAAAGGGAAGAACAAAATATGACATCTGTCAGTGAAATCAGTAAAAGTAAGTTACACACGAAATAAATCGTTCTATGCAGGTTTAATCAATACAAATGCACAATTATACAAAAATAAAATTGCATAAATAATGACACACAGAGCGTACACTTATTACTTCGAACAGCAAAGCTTTTGAACACTTACTGTGTAATTAAGAATTTCTTCATTGCGCTTCATTTTTTTCCTTATAAATGAGTGTGTTCATTTTATTTCCACATGGCATTATTTTGTTTTAATTCGTATCTGGGTAGTAATTTTAAAAATATATTAAATGTATTTTTAAATGCTTCCTTCTCTATTTATTATCTCGTCTCTATTTCAGTAAAGAATAAATAAATAAAATAATTGAGACAGTGAGGTAAACAGAATGGCACACGCGCAAAAACTTGGAGGATTTCATATTTAAAAACAGGCAGTACATAAATAATTCTAAACGTTTCTTTTATTCTTGCATGACATCTGAGATGTTACGTAAGACTTTTAAAATTGTTGTTTATGAAGTTACGTTCCAGTACCATTGTACCAAGAAATATCTATTCTTGAAACCCTTGTTACATACTTCATCAATGTCTTTTTTATTTCCTTAATTCCCAAGAAAATAGTCTCTTACAACGACTGTTCCTTGATTTTACGATTCCAAAGTATATTCGAAAAATGTCTTTTTTCTCTACATAACTGTACAGTCCTTATAACAATTGCATATCATATAGCTCATATTCATAGATGAGTCTTGATTAATATCAACTTCTCTAAGTAAAATGAGGCGATATATTTTTGAAGATATAAATAGCTTTCCACATTTTTACTTTCTCGTGTACGAAGTATGAAGTTTGGTAATGGTAAAAAAATTCGAATTCGAGATTTTGGCAAACACGTTTTAGACCTACTCGAGTTCGACTCGTATATGTCCGTTTATCTGTTTATGACAAAGATAGCTCAAAAATGCTCTGAGCTATAAGAATGAAATTTTGTGTACAAGCTTAAAAACAAATTTGGTGATTTCTATCAAATTTTGTGCGAAATCCGTTCAGAGAAGATGTGCTGTCCTGTCATTCGAATATAAGTTAACACGATAACTACAAGACGAAAAAATTCAATAGATAAAATTCGGTGCACAGATTTCACATATTTAATTAGAAGCTTTCTATATTTTGAGCCAAGTTCAACGACAAGAGACCACTCCCACTGGTTTAAAGAGCAAAAATATTCTCTTCTCCACTTTCTGGAAAACATGAAAATCATATCATATTTGGTTCTACGCTTCTTAGTAATATGAATATGTGAATTTTTCCAGTTGAGTGATTAGATTCGAAATTTCATATAGATCTTGGAAAAACAATAGAAAAAATTCATACACAAACTTGCCTCGAATCACTTAACTTTACTCTCACATGCACACAAAAGGACTAATCAAAAAATAGCCAATTCTAATCAATTTTATCGATAATCTCAGATCTAAAATTTTTAATATAAAAACCATGTGTCAAAATTAATTTATAACGTTTCTTCCATCCCACAATTATATCCATTTGTTATAAATCCGTATCATATTTTTTACCATGCTAATCTTATAAGATAAAAAAAACCAAAAGGCATATGTATTGGATATTAAATGGTTACTATCGAATTATTGAGGAAAATTAAATTCCACATGGTCACACAGGAACTCTTTTTACAATTTGGTAATAAATTCGAAATACAAAAGCCACCAATTCAATTTATTATAAAGATTATTCTGCCTAAATAATGTTTTAAAGGAACAAATAAATCAAACAAAAGGCGAAAGACTTTACGAATTATATCTTTCATTACAAACTGCTTGAAACTTCTTCGAAAGGGAAAGAAAATGGCACGAAATAAAATAACTACTTTCCAAGAATATTATATGGGTGCAAGCCCGAAAGCAGAACTCCGGTTCTCCATAGGAATCACAAAGGAATTTTCTGTAAGAACAAATGCAGCAATTACAGAACAACAATTATCTGGATAAAATAATATTGGTGAAAAACATTCCGTTAATCATTTCGTTCCATGAAATTGTTTCATACTTTCAAAAATATTTTTACCTCCAATAAGAATTACAGAAAGCATCTTCATGGAAGTAGGTATTTAAA
>JAPMOQ010025968.1:58550-82331 GCA_026543055.1 Argiope trifasciata
CAGCTATACATTCAATTTCATTTTAAGTAAATATTAGACAGAAACAGAATATATTAACAGCAAACGAATTTCCTTGAAAATTTGATAATATTGAAACTATGATCGCATGTCGAATTTTATCCATCCATTTCGTTTTGTTTCTTAACTATTCCAATTCCGTACAGGCATAATTTTAAAAAATCCAACAGGAAATTATAAATGTCGTTATGTTTCGAGGTTCATTATATTTTTACGTTTGCAATGTTTTCTTTCTGCACTTTTGTATATGATACGAAAAAATAAAAACTTTGATACCGAAATAAACAGTTTATTATGATAATCATATATAATAGGGCACGCAATGGCTTCAAAATTAATACGAAACCAAGAAGAATAATTCGTAATGAAATATTTTTAAGATAGAAACAGATCAATAAAAACAGATTCATTTGTTAAGCTCTCCCATTTTCAATAAATTTTTCTTTTCAGTTATCGAATATTAATAGCATCTAAACGATTCATTTCAAAACAAAAAAAAATGCATTTTTTAAATTTGAAAATTGTTTTATTCTTCGAAATTAAATCGTTTCATACTTTCGCAAAACTTTTTTACCAAAATATAATCGGCCATTACTTTTAAAGCAGTTAAAAGATTTTTAGTCTTCAAAAACAAATCTTTTCTATAGTTTCCACAACTTTTATAGGCCATTAAAACTTTGAAATACCGAGTACAATGGCTGTTGTACTTGAAGGTTCGACACTAATATTAGCACATTTTGCACCAATCACGTAATTCGGTAAGTGTTAGATGGCAGACATAAAAAAATATTTGCTACTATACTTTAAAAGAGAAAGTTTCTAAAAAAATTAGTACTTAAGAAAAGTCATAATATCAAATTTAGATGAAAATTTTATTTGCTTTTATTTATTTATTATAGCATGGTGCAATCTTTTTACCTTATTATATACTCGTTTCATACTAGGGTTTCATTTATTGAGTTATAAAATATATACATTAACGATTAAATGCGGAAGAATTATATGATTCACTACAAGCTTGAATTTAATCTATTATTATGAGTATTTAAAAATTCGAAAGATATGCAGGATAATTTAAAAGTACTAAGAAAAATAATAAGCGAGGGTAACCAATCATTTTAATAGAAATTGGTTTCTTTGAAAAGAAGAACAAAACGAAAGACAAAGGGAAGAACAAAATATGACATCTGTCAGTGAAATCAGTAAAAGTAAGTTACACACGAAATAAATCGTTCTATGCAGGTTTAATCAATACAAATGCACAATTATACAAAAATAAAATTGCATAAATAATGACACACAGAGCGTACACTTATTACTTCGAACAGCAAAGCTTTTGAACACTTACTGTGTAATTAAGAATTTCTTCATTGCGCTTCATTTTTTTCCTTATAAATGAGTGTGTTCATTTTATTTCCACATGGCATTATTTTGTTTTAATTCGTATCTGGGTAGTAATTTTAAAAATATATTAAATGTATTTTTAAATGCTTCCTTCTCTATTTATTATCTCGTCTCTATTTCAGTAAAGAATAAATAAATAAAATAATTGAGACAGTGAGGTAAACAGAATGGCACACGCGCAAAAACTTGGAGGATTTCATATTTAAAAACAGGCAGTACATAAATAATTCTAAACGTTTCTTTTATTCTTGCATGACATCTGAGATGTTACGTAAGACTTTTAAAATTGTTGTTTATGAAGTTACGTTCCAGTACCATTGTACCAAGAAATATCTATTCTTGAAACCCTTGTTACATACTTTATCGATGTCTTTTTTATTTCCTTAATTCACAAGAAAATAGTCTCTTACAACGACTGTTCCTTGATTTTACGATTCCAAAGTATATTCGAAAAATGTCTTTTTTCTCTACATAACTGTATAGTCCTTATAACAATTGCATATCATATAGCTCATATTCATAGATGAGTCTTGATTAATATCAACTTCTCTAAGTAAAATGAGACGATATATTTTTGAAGATATAAATAGCTTTCCACATTTTTAAATTCTCGTGTACGAAGTATGAAGTTTGGTAATGGTAAAAAAATTCGAATTCGAGATTTTGGCAAACACGTTTTAGACCTACTCGAGTTCGACCCGTATACGTCCGTTTATCTGTTTATGACAAAGATAGCTCAAAAATGCTCTGAGCTATAAGAATGAAATTTTGTGTACAAGCTTAAAAACAAATTTGGTGATTTCTATCAAATTTTGTGCTAAATCCGTTCAGAGAAGATGTGCTGTCCTGTCATTCGAATATAAGTTAACACGATAACTACAAGACGAAAAAATTCAATAGATAAAATTCGGTGCACAGATTTCACATATTTAATTAGAAGCTTTCTATATTTTGAGCCAAGTTCAACGACAAGAGACCACTCCCACTGGTTTAAAGAGCAAAAATATTCTCTTCTCCACTTTCTGGAAAACATGAAAATCATATCATATTTGGTTCTACGCTTCTTAGTAATATGAATATGTGAATTTTTCCAGTTGAGTGATTAGATTCGAAATTTCATATAGATCTTGGAAAAACAATAGAAAAAATTCATACACAAACTTGCCTCGAATCACTTAACTTTACTCTCACATGCACACAAAAGGACTAATCAAAAAATAGCCAATTCTAATCAATTTTATCGATAATCTCAGATCTAAAATTTTTAATATAAAAACCATGTGTCAAAATTAATTTATAACGTTTCTTCCATCCCACAATTATATCCATTTGTTATAAATCCGTATCATATTTTTTACCATGCTAATCTTATAAGATAAAAAAAACCAAAAGGCATATGTATTGGATATTAAATGGTTACTATCGAATTATTGAGGAAAATTAAATTCCACATGGTCACACAGGAACTCTTTTTACAATTTGGTAATAAATTCGAAATACAAAAGCCACCAATTCAATTTATTATAAAGATTATTCTGCCTAAATAATGTTTTAAAGGAACAAATAAATCAAACAAAAGGCGAAAGACTTTACGAATTATATCTTTCATTACAAACTGCTTGAAACTTCTTCGAAAGGGAAAGAAAATGGCACGAAATAAAATAACTACTTTCCAAGAATATTATATGGGTGGAAGCCCGAAAGCAGAACTCCGGTTCTCCATAGGAATCACAAAGGAATTTTCTGTAAGAACAAATGCAGCAATTACAGAACAACAATTATCTGGATAAAATAATATTGGTGAAAAACATTCCGTTAACCATTTCGTTCCATGAAATTGTTTCATACTTTCAAAAATATTTTTACCTCCAATAAGAATTACAGAAAGCATCTTCATGGAAGTAGGTATTTAAAAAGTGTCGTCGCAAGACAATTGGAATTGAAATAAAATCGTTATTCTAATATTTGGAATAATTCCTTATAACTGGAAAGGAAATATGGATTAATACGTTATAAACAAACAAGTCTATAGAAAATTAAAATAAATAAATATTTGAACAAATTACAAGCATAAGACTTAAGAAGAGATTCAAAGTCAACTACTATTGTAGTTCATATCAATTAATAGTTCTTATTGCAGATGAAAAATATAAAACCGAGTCAATATCATATGGAAAAGTATGGCAGCAAAAATGAACCAGGTTAAGTTGCAAGATTTAGCACAACAATTATTTGACTACTTTAAATATTTCATTTATCTTTTAAAGTTGTAGATAAATGTAGATTATTTTCAGTTTGAATTTCGACGCAGATTAATACGTTATAAACAATTAGCAATAATAGACGCAAAAATCCTCGGATCATTCAATATGAAATGAAGTGTCAGTACAGAATTGTAATTTAGATCTATGCGCCTTTTTCAAGTAATACATCTGATGCAGTAATAGACGTAAGAGATAGACGTAATTTTAAGGCATGATCGTATGATTAAAAGAAAACTTGGGCATCACATCAGATCTGATATGCACCAAACCTATATACACAACGGATTCTTCATGAGATCCAAGGTTTGAGTAAAGCAAACCAGGCTCCAACGCCGAGATTTCTCCACTATGTTATAATGATAGAATTATAAAGCAATATAGTAATAGAATTATAAAGCAATATCTAATACTATAATACGAGGAATGATTGCCAAGTCGAAAATCGACCCAGAATTAATAAACTCCGGTAAACTTGGGGGTCTGGGGTTTTTGGCCACGAGGAATCGATTGGCGCCGGTTTTGAAGCGCTACGGTCGAGCAGTTCGGAGTTACAGATAGGATATTTTCAAACTTTATTAGTTCGCCATAATGGCTACTTAAATTTTCAAGATGTAACGTGCTGCCATCTATAGCCAATATGGCGAACTAATAAAGTTTTATGTTTATGCTGTTATAGGTTTATAATATGTTTCTTATGTATGTATATATGTTTGGTTTTTCTAAATAAATTTGTCAAAAATATTGAACTTCAACACACTTCAATCTTTACCTTCACTTTACCTTTGTATAGAATAGTTCCCTTTCCAAACTCTAACTTTGTTTAGAATAGTTTACAATGGTGCACTTTAACCGGTTATCTTTTCACCAATGGTTTCACAAATTTTCTTATGGCATCTATTGTTTTGATAAATCACAATTGAAAATTTAAATCTTCGAGTTAGCTTCGATACCTGTTTTCTCCGAGCGGAGCTCGGTCACCCGCTGGTAGTAATAATAGGAATTTTTCAATAGAATTTGATTGTTTTGAATGTTAAGGTGAAAATTTCATACTCTTTGTATGCTGTCAGTCATATGACAATAAATTCTATGAAATTTTGTCCCATTTTTAACTCCCACAGGCTCTAAGAATACCATTTAATGTGCACTAAGAAAACCAATTTTTAGTACATAATTACTCACAGATGGCAGTCCTAAGCATATATTTTGATTGCCACCCAGTAAAGCATAGATCTAGAATAAATGTATTTTCAACCCACATCCAGCAAACGTTTATCGACACATTTCGTGTTTTAGTTTAAAGAAACTGAATAACTCTTACGGACAAAATGGTCAGAAAATAAATAAGTGATTCAGCAGGTAGCTTTATTTTTGCAGGTGCTTTAGAACCAGAAAAGCAAGCACAATTATCGGTATCAACAGAGTTGTGCTTTTGAATAAATTACCCTCATTCTGAATGTATTACAGAAATAATCCAGAGGACATGTCGATGCATAAAAACTCGGGAAAAAACGTTTCATTCCACTTGAAAAGCACAAAAAAAATGTAAAAAAGCATAGCTGAAACATACTGAAGAAAAGAGATATCCCCCACAATTCTTGTGTTTTCTAGAGCCTTTAGCTCTTTTATAGCAGTCCCAAAATACGCTGGGAAAGCCAGGGATCAACGAAATGTAAGCCTTAAAATTGTCTGTAAAATCTTCTCCCTTACAATGACAAAGGATATCTTTAATAATGATTAAGCAGGTTTAGTTTAGTTATATTAACGTCCCGTTTAAAGCAACACGAGGGCTATTTTGGGACGGACCTCATAATTTTGAACCACGCTCAGATGACGAGGACGACACTTGAACTGGCACCCCCCTCTCCACACCACGCCACACCAACAGGAAGACATTTGGCCTGACAGATTTAGCGTGCAACAGACCCCTTCACACGGTGGTTCTTCGGTGGAATCGAGTCTCGAACCTGAAACCCTCCGGCTCCGAAGCCGAGACTTTACCACCCGGCCAGTGATTAAGCAGGAAAGGAATTTTACAGATTAGTAGCATTGCATATTCTCAAATTTTTGGTGTGGTTATTATCCAAATACATAAAAAAGTCACCATTTCAAGAAGAATGATTTAAAAAAATATTATGATTATTTGAATGTAGATATAGCTATATAATTATAGAATGGTAAAAGAAAATATATAAAAAATTATAAAAACTAGTAAAATATACTTTTATTTTTCACAACAAAGCATGATTATTACATTAAAAATTAAATGCAAAGACAATATTAAAATAAAAAATATAGAAACTTGCAAAATATAATTTTGTTTTTCACAAAAGGGAATGATTACTACATTAAAAATTATATGTAAAAATATTATAAAAATATAAAAAAATCATATAAACTTTCAAAGTATTTTAATTTTTACAAAAAAGCATTAGTGCTACATTGAAAATTACATGAAAAAATTATATGAAAATGAATAATCATAGAAATTCCTAAAATATGCCTTTATTTTTCACAGAAAATCATGATAACTACATTGCAAATTAAAATAATATTAGTAAATGAAATTTGTTCATTTTTTAAAAATCTGGTATTGCAGAAAAAATTTTGAAACAAAATGACATTCAACAGTTCTTTGAATTCACTATAATATGTAAATAATCTATAAAAAATATAATACACTCACTCATCAAAATGAATGTCCCTTTATAAGAAAATGAAACTTTAATCAGGTATATATTATGAGATTAGCAAAAGCAATAAAAAATTACTATGGATAAAAGTTCAGAATAATAAAAATTATTAAAAAACATAAAATTTACATATCATTCTCTTCAAATTTCTCAAAAAAATGAACTACAATGAGTAAAAAGATTTATGTAACTAAGTACTAAGAGCAATGTAGGAAATTCTCAATAAACCCAAATATTTCTTTCACAGCATTTTTTTTTTCCAAACCAAATTTTCTGCAAACGAATTAAATTGCTCCCATAAATGCTGCTAGCTATTTTTTTTTTTTTCGAAACATTAGTGTGTAGTCTCAAATATAGTATTTGTGTTTTTCTTATTGATATAATTCTTTATTAAAGAAATCTCGAAATAAAAATGTCATATTTAATTTCAATTAAGTAAGCATAAATTTTTAACTTAATATGAGCAGATTATCAATAACCAATAGTGTTACTCGAGATCACTGCAGAAAGTATTTATGTATTTATCAGTACAATGTATTTATCATATTTGCTAATCAATAATATCCATCCATTTACAGATTTAAAAAATCATGACTGAATTCTCATGATAAGTTAAGCAATTAAGTATGATACAAATAGAAATACAATAAACATTAAAATGCTCGTTTAGATACTAATTTTTTTTAAAAAATGAGTTATAATAGCGAAATAAAGAAGAGTTGTTATAGAAGACTGAAGGGAGATGTATGCATAAATTTCCAGATAGAGTAGCATGTGTCTTTCACAAAATTTTCTTTTCCAATGCAAATCACCTTCAGACGAACTAGCTGAAATAGATACAACATTTTAGAAAATTGCAAAAGTTTTTTAATTTAATTATTAAATTATTATTTATTATTATTAATTATTAAATTATTATTATTTATTATTAAAGTTTTTTAATTAAAATATTAAATTATTTATTAAATTTAATTAATTTTTAGTTTTGGCATTAGAAAAACAGCTAAACTCGTTTCGGACCATGATGACGTTTACGTGATAATGTGATTCGCCCTTCACGGCCTACAATTTCCAATACGAGTCGAGCTTTTCCTTCCCTATGGGCCGGCGATCAGGTCGTGCAATTTCTATTCGGAACGTTTTATTTAGATTTTTTAACAACACTAGAGAGTAGCTAGTACATATTTAAATTACCTGATCCGGGGTATTTAAATATGTAAGCAATTGCAGGTATTCTTCCTTTTCAAGAGACCTGAGCATTTTAAGGACTGTGATTTATTTTGCACTGGTTTTTTGTTTATATTCTGACTGAGCAGAGGAAGGATGAATTGCTTGTTGGTTTATGGAGGAGGAATAGATTTATAGTTGTAGTTTTTGTCGAGACAGCTGCACAGTAATTTGAATGTTTTTGATCAGTTTTATTTTGCCTTCCCATTACGAAAAGGTTGAAATACTTAGTACTCAAATTGTATTGCATTTTACCTTTATATGCGGGCAGGCATTAATTTCTATTCTGCGTGTCGAGATTCGATAGATTTATTGGTAATAATCCGGCTCTCTAAAGGTGCACGTATGATTTAAAAATTATCAGCGGTTCTTGCTTATTGCTTGAATTTTTTCTGTTAGGAGAATATGGGAAAGTGCGTTCACAATGACTGTTGCTGGAAAAGGGATAGACTATTATGCAATTTTTTTATTTATGATTTTTTCTTCATCTACATATTTGTTTTCATGGGTATAGTTAAAAAATTAGTGTTTTTTGTCTATTTCAATTATTTATATTAATATTTTACAGTTTATGTTAACTTATATTGCGTATTAGTACATTACAAATGTTATTTGTCAAGTTCATTACATTAAAGTGGTGCGTTAGCTGCGAAATCTGTGTAGAACGAAGTAGATGCTCTACATCGGAGGCAGAGCGCTTCTTTCACTACAAAATGAGGTTAAAAAAATAGACATACTGCTTCTGAGAAAAACTTCAGAACATTAAAATTAATCCAAGAGCATTAGAAAAGTTAGATATTCAAAAAATTTGGAAGGGAGGGGGCAAATATTATTTAATGAAGCATGCTTTATTTTCTGAATTATTCCCACTTTGTATGCTAATTTTTAAAAAGATACAAGTTTATACATCTAAAGATACAGATTTTCATCAAATGCTGCCCAAACTGTATTTCATAATAATATGCATTACAAAAATTAAACTTTTTTTAGACAGTGAAATGTGTTAATATGACAAGAAAATATGGAGAGAATACTGTCTCAAGTGTAGTTCATCTAAACAAGATTAATTGTTAAAAGTTCCATTCAAAATTGCCCAGGTGTTTACTTCAAAACAAGACGTAAATGTAATTACAAACACATTTTGGTAGATCCATTTACTCAAATTGCTTACCCAGATTTTTGAAACGTTTCTTCTTTCAGCATAAATAATTTACGGATCACTTGTTCTTCATGAATATCTGTCATTCCTCCAAAATTTTACAAAACCATTACACTATATTTTAATAATTCAGCAAATCAAAATTCCATTGAAACTCGAAACGAATTAACCTGTAATGGATGTACAGTGAACACTGTCACCAAATCTCAATATCAAATATTAATATTTTATGAAGACAGAGACGATAAATACACAGCCGAAACGTACAAAAATAATACACTACGCAGCGCACTTAGAAAAAACAACAGCCCATAGTTATTCACTGTGGTTTCTCCAAACGCCTAATATTCTATACTGTCTTTAGTATCTTTAACTGTACTCAACTGTCCACTACACAAGACTCGATACTTCTTCAATGCTAGTCCCTAAAACTCGACGCATCATACTAATTCCTTATTCCTTAATTGCTTATGCACCATTTAAAACCTGAACTTCTCTGAACTAATCCAACTAATTCGTCGAACTCACTATGACTCTCTACACAACTATGGCTGTCTTATGCATTGTCTGCCGACCTTTTACAGTTTCCGGAGCAGGGAAAAGAAGGTTCTCGAACAATCAAAGCATATATTAGTATTTCATACTTCATCAATAAGCTCATATTAGTTCTACCGCCCAAATTATTGAAAATTCAAGTTTCAATCCTTGTATCACCAAATGGTCACCAATCCCAGCGATCATTAATCCGGCATCAATAGATCTGATCTAAAACAACTTTTTCTACGATTAATCTAACCGTGATGGGAAGCAAAATTGGCAACATCACATTATAACCATAACAACATATTCATTCAAAAAACATTTAGTACATATGAATAATCATTCTTTGTTAAAACTTTATTAAACAAATGTGAGCAACATAATTCAATGCCCATTAATGAAACTTAAGAGTTTATAAACATTGTTTAGTTACGAATAATTCAATACATAACGTAAAATGTTATATTTGCAATATTTAAATATAACAAATTAGAAATGATACAATCTTGAGGAAGAAAATTAAAGGTATTTGATTTGCTATAAATTCGAGGTCCTTTTATTTTCTCAACATACTCCAAAATACTATTAACACGTTGACTGCCAACTACGAGATAACTCGTAGATTGTGTTCTTTTCTGGAACGCTAACTACGAATTATCTCGTACTGTGTTTACTTGCTATTTTTGTGCAGTAACGAATAAACTCGTAGTAAATCAGTGCTAATATCGATAGATGGCTTCAGGGAAAAGAACAAAATTCAATGCTGGCTTGCATGAACAGAAAATTTATTAAAAAACGAACAAAAAATATAATAATAAAAATTAGTTCAAATTAGTAAAAGTCATCTTAGGCCGGATTTCTGAAAATTGTCGTGGCATTCAACGTGTTAAGATATGACGGCTAAAAATATAATGAAATTTTTACGAACAGCGCGTAGGCACAGTCAGTTTTCAAATAATCCAAATATTTATCACATCAGTGGAACAAGTTTCCGATTCCTTTGAAACGAACATTGCCTTTATAATGAAAGATGACATGATTCAACTTAATGGATGATATTGGGATCGCAATAGAGCCAATAGGAGCTGAGATATGCTTGCTGGTTCCAGAACCTTCTCTGTCGTGCCTCGGGTACTATGAAAGACTATGAGACTGCAAGGAGTCATTACAGTTCAGCTCTTGTTAATAATTAAACGAGTTCGCTCACTAGGCATTTCAACCTATTTAACATTGTTCTACTTGGGTTCAGCTGTTTGCTAGTGCAGTTGCTGGTTATTGTTAGTGTTCGCCTTAGCTGCAATTGGCCGTCTTGACGTTTGATATTAATTTAGATCTATTTGCATGCCATTTTAAAGCAACATTAGGGATATTTTTTTGACGAATCTGTAACTTTGAACCGCGGTTCGTTGACGAGGACAAAAACTGAACTGGTAGAGCTCCTCTGCACACAACACCAGCGGGATGACATTCGGCCCAGAAGTTTAACACGCACTAAACCCTATTACACCGCACTTTTTCGGTGGAATCGGATCTGGAACCTGAAACACTCCGGTTCCGGAGCCGAGACCTTGCCACCAGGCTACCGTGATCCTAGCTATTTGATGTATTCGTGCTTTTGTGGTAGGAAACACCGTAATTTGATATTGGGACCAGCTGATTGTTTTATACTATACACTCACCACAGACGAACCCGTTGATTTTACGGACTAAGAGGAGGAATTTCTTTAACAGTATTTTTCATGACCTAAATGTTCCCGTAGTTTGTTTTCAGTGTCTTATGCTTTAATAAATTTTCTTCATTTACAAATCTTCTATACATTATGTTCTAACAGAAGCATGTTTTAAAAAAATTTCCTTTTTATTTTTATCATTTCCCACTTTTTGCCTCGAATATATTTCATTATTTATTACTATAGTTATTGCATATTTTATTGTTCATATGCTTGCTGAAACTGAATTAACTGGCTAATTCATAAATGATTTGAAAAATGTAAAATGTTGCTTTGTCATCCAAGAATCTAGTCGAGGAAACACCTTCACATGTGAGTCATCCAAGCATACAGAGCTTCTCCAATGTGCAATCTCTTAATTTTTATCATCTCCTATTCCAACCCGAATCCTTAAATTTTCCCCCTTGATTCTTTAAGTATGGCAGTTATCAATAGATTATTGCACAAAATTTCCTAACTAAGGATGAAACGTTCACGTTTAGAAAGTAAATGAAACAAATCACTTAAACACATGTAAAACATTGAATGATACCTCATCCCTATAGTAAAGTTCTGATGTTGAATCGCCCAGAAATGCGTTTATTTCAATCAGCTTTTTGTAGATTTCACCAAGTTCTTCAAAGTATTCTCCCCAAACAAATCTGAAAAACAGAAGGAATCCGGATTATGAATAAAAAGTAACGCAGATCTAACATGTCTAGAAAAAGGAATAATTTCTTTACATTAAATAGCTAAACAAACTGGAAAAGAGTTCGTGGTTAATATCAATTTTAAATCAATTCGATGAACAAGCTAGATGCTGGATCCAGCTTGTTCCAATAATTACAATAGAATGTATTTAAATTAAATGGCGAAAGATTCTGGAAATAATAAATGGCTAATACCAGTTCGAAAATAACTACAGAAAGCTGAATCTTTTGTCCTCCAATACTCAGAATAAGGTGAGGTAATACAGATAGTTTAAAAAAATGACAATAATTGTCTATTTTAATGTTTTATAGGTACATAGATTTTTGAAAGGTTTTTTTATTATGAACATTATTTTTAAAATATTGTCTTTTTATTCGACAACATTCTTTTAGATTTAATATTTAATTAGATTTGATTCTTTTAGATTTAATCATTTATTTTTTTTAATTTAATAGCTTTTAGATTTAAATTCTGATTGTATGTTCGGGTCTGTATACGGAACCTTAAAATTTACTCAACCGTTTTGCCTATAAAAGACTTGAAATTTTGATTTAACTCGTATTTTTAATTCTTATTTCTAAGATGCGTTTTACTATGTATAGGAAAGTTACGTTCCTTTTATTTTTATTTTTGAGAAATTAAAATAAAATTGTGTGAGATAGACAGTGTTAAACTGCAACATGCCTATGCCTACCTAAACTTTAACGTTTTATATGTTATTTTTAGATATGGCCATACACATATTTTCGGATAAAATTAAGACTTTACTTTCCACATTAAATAAATTATGAACAATATGAACATGTTGAACATTATGAATATATAGTTATCCTGTTAGAGTGGTTGTAAAATCAGTTAAATTTAAAAACTTCGAACTCTTTTTCCAAATTCTTTAAGTATTATAATTGTTTAATCATTTTTTTTCTCTACAGGTATTGATTCAAATATATTTCCTCATTTCACGCATATCTATTTCATGATGTTAATCTTCTTCTTTCTGACATAATTTATGTTTATATATATATCAATCAGATATTTGTTTAAAAAATATGTTGCACTTAGCTCTTTGTAGGCAGAAAAATCGCATTTGGAAAAAAAATGAAAGTCAGTTGTTTTAAAAAACGTTCTATCACTTTGAAAGAAGTAAAATTTGTTATCAGCACAAGATATTTACTATATCTCCAAGATGTTATTCTAGATTCCGAATGCCGACCAACATCACCTAAATACAGTAACTATGTTATTCGCTATTCCCACAAAACGCCCAACATCTTCAGGCATTTCGTACATTTAACATAATTGGACGACATTCAGAATATCAGGTAACATATTACAGGTATCATACAATATTTTGTGATAATTTGGTTGGAAATTTTGCGCCAATAAGGTTGAGTGTTCTTTCAACATGATCTACATCAGCATTATTCGGAAGCAAAATCAGAACACGGGCAGAAAACAACAAGTGAGGTTATGGCTCCAGATATAGTTTGTTGAAGATAATTCCGGGAATAAAAAGAATAAAGCATGCATTTCTCCAATAAGTATGGTGATAAAGAGACCTAGCGGTGTAATTCGAAAGAAAATCAAAGAAAGAATGAAAAATGAAAATACTATAGTACATCTTCAAGACATGATTTCTGTTAGTTAACGCCCTGGGTTTTGATTTTTTTAGTTAACTTAAAAAATCAATCACCTAGTTTGATTTAAAACAATTTAATCCAATAACTTTTTTTGTTTACCAATTTTAATATATTGGTGGCGGGGGACTAAAAAACTTGCATTTTTTTTTTTTTTTTTGGCAAATATGTCTGAATCAAAAAAATAAAGAATTTTCACCTTTCTTATAAAAAAAATATCAATAGACAAATGACTGAAGATATATAAATGAAGAAAGAAAGAAAAAAATGTATCGAGCTCGAAGCAATTATATTTGATTAACAGTCTACTATCTTTCCGTTTATATTTTCAGACTTTCATCAAATGCATTAGCATAGGTTATAGAGAGTCAGCCATAAATATATCAAAGCTATACTTTAGTACGAAAGGCCGCATGTTAGTTAAGAGAAATTTAGGAGCCAATTTTTCTCGATAATCTGTCCCTAACAGTATTTAAATTTAGGGTTTCAACTTCAATATCTATTACAAAGAATCACATATCGATGTGTTTACTGATTTTGGCAACCGGGCATAATCCAGACAGGGAAATCCTGATAAGTCAAAATCCAACAAAGCAATAAAGTTGACTCTAGAAAAGCAGGACAAACATGTACACAAATACAAACGCTCAAACTGGAACAGATAAAAAGTATATCTAATTAAAAATTTTATATTATTAAATAATGGTTTTAATCATTAATCATGAAAATTATTTCAATAAACGATCTTCAAAAAAGTATATTCGTTGTATCGCCCATAGTGTTGAATACTTTGTCTGCATACAGCATGCAATTGTTATTTTAATTAGAATAAATTTCTCAGCGTAGTATTTCAATTAATCAAAAATTTATTTCAATAACGATAATTTTTATGATTTAACGGTAAAAACGGTTATTTAATAATATGTTATCTGATTTAAAGTGGTATTCAATTACATTCAGATGAGTTAAATCAGTAACCGTACATAAATTTTTATCTTTCACTAATTATAGCTATGAAATACTTATTTGTAGGAATCTTAGCTGCCGTAATTGTAGCTCAGATTCTCGGTATTTCAATTTTACAAAATTTATAATATTTTTTCAAAAACAGTTGAAATTATAAGCTAAACTTATGTATGTAATTTATTATAAATTACCCATTGGATGGTAATTAGAAAAAAAATAAAAAGCAAATAAATATTTTTAAATAACTTACTTAACCCAACTTGCGAGTGTCATCAATTCTTCTCTCATTTCGCAATAATTTCCGTTCAGCAGAAGGCATTTCAAGGCCAACAGTCTTATTCGAAGTACGTTTGTATCGCCAAGAACACCCTCTTGCTTCTTTAAAAGCTGCTTTAATCTTTCTTGAGAAACAAACTGCATAGGATCTATCATAAATTGAGATATTATTGAAAGGTTTCTTTGGGGTATTATGGCGCAAGAACCTTATCTGGTTATGCAGCGCCAAGCAAATGGTAAAATGAAAGCAGAATATTAAAGACAATTTAACATAAAATCTATGATATCATCATAAAACTGTATGAAATATAAAACTTCAAAATTACGCAAGTGAAATTACAATATTAACAAAGGTGTTGTTAAATGAAGATGTAAGATAACAAACAATGCATAACACAAAAAGTAAAAAGTGCCAAATGCAAGTATAAAAATGAATGGCTTTTAAAAAATTAAAAATATTTAGGTAGAATTTTTAACCCATTAAGTCCTGCAAAGTTGCTGATGATGTATGAAAATAATAAATACCTTCAGGATTAAATACGGAGCATTCAATCAAAATGTGCTTGGTACTAAAACGAACATGGCAGGTAGGACATATTGGTGTTCTCTCACCAAAAATGAGATGCCTATGAGTATATCTAGTGTGACCTATACGGAGAGTGTCAAGTTTGACATCGATCCCGCATATAGGAAGAACAGGCCAAGAACCAATGATAGGCTTCACGTAGGGTAACTTATTATATTGGGTTGTTCGGAAAGTCATTTCGTTTTTTTTTTTGTTTTTTTTGTCAAAATGAAAAGAAATTTTCGTTTAATGAATAAATTATTTATTAAATTATAAAATTGCCATTCTGGTCTAATACCTTTTGCCATATTTTTGGTAGTAACATGATTACACGCTCATAAAAGTTTTGGTCTTTGCTGTAAAAAAAACTGATCGAGGTGGTTTTCGGCCTCCTCATTTGAAGGAAAAATTTTGCAAATCAGTTTTGGTACTGATGTACTGTTAACACATCTTCTCCACACATATTGGCTAATTTATTTCTGGCTTGACAGCATTTTTACCTCTTATATAGTAAAAAAGAAAAAAATGACGAAAATGCTGTTTATTGCTCTCCATATTTAAAAGGGCACCATCCAAAAACTACTGCGAAGAATCAGCTGCACTTTTTCACACTCAAGCTTTGCTATATCAGCTCTTAAAACATAAAATGATTTTGCGGTTTAAGTATGAAATTGGGTGCGAAAAATACAATTAAATCCTCTGTCGGGAAAAAACGAAATTACTTTCCGAACAACCTAATAGATCTACAGATCCCATGCCGATTGCCAAGAAGAATTTATGTGCCTTGAGAATACTACCTTAACGTCACAAAAATGCAGTCCAGTCCTTACAAAACCACCCCAGATTTCTCAACCGAGTCTGCTTTTTCATTACCTGAAATGCCTACTTGGCTCGGGACTAAACAAAATGTAATGTTATTATTGAAAGGAATTCTTCTCCGAAATACTAGATCAGCAATCAAATTGACATTATGTATCTAGAAAAATCAAAAATGTTTCCATTTCAAAGTTACACCCCAAAGAAAATATCAAGGTTTCCCAAATAAGACAAGAACAATGAGAAGAAACCTTTATTGGAAATCAAAGCAACTGTCGTAAGTGTCGTAACATCCTTCACTCCGTCGTCCAAATGGAAACACACCCTCTTAATTGCTCGCTAAAATGGCATAAGATGTGGGAGCCACAGTGACAAATCTGGACTATAGGGCAAGTATTCCAACAGTAAACAACGGAATTTTTTAAGGTCATTTGGGTTTCACGGGGGACGTGTCGGCGGGCATTGTCATTGAGATAGATCATTTGAAATATAAGAAAGTTAGGCCATTTGCTTTTGGTCGCTTTCTGTAGTTTCGTCAGCACTGCAGTGTTGTGTTGAATTTGTAGTGTTCCTCTGAGGCAGGAAATCAATCAAGAGTGATCTAAGAATCTTAAACAATATTTCCGAGCGATTATCTGACCTGGTAGCATAAATATATAGCACGGCTTTACATCCGATCGATTTTCTCTACCATTAACAATTTTCATATATGAAACTGTATGCAGTGAACAATCCTATCGCTCTCGGTGATGATGCTATTTCTGCAATTATTCTGATGCAGTCGTAAGTGTCCATTTTTCATTTGGGCAATCCTTATATATTCACAAAATAAACTTTTTCAAAGTATTTTTAAAACAATATTAATAGTTATACTCTCCCAGAATTAGATACATATTTAAGCTAACCAACAAAGTACAGAAATAAGCATTCTATAACTACTTCGGTTTTTAAAAATAATTCTATAAAGTGGCTGACAACGTATAAAATAATTAGTATTTTACACACATTCTATGTATTCTTTGGAATGCAAAATGATAAATCGGCAAAATATGAAACATATCGCGGATTGAAGAACCGAAGTTTTTTTAATTCTGAAATTCTTTTGTAAGTACTTGCAATTGCAGAGTATAGTGAAATCAACCATCAATGTAAATGTCCAAAAATAACTGAATTTGAAAATCTTGACTTCAAAGGAATATTTTTAAAAAGAAATAAATACATTTTGCACAGTAAAACTTATAAGTTTCCTCAGTATTAGAATCGAATTCCTAATGGTATTTTTTTTCAAATACTTCTTAAGATAACATGCATACTTTTCAGAAAGGCAAATCTTTTAAGTAAAAGATTTATAATTACCTTTTTTAAATACTAGCCGCCTTTGGCGACCAGCTGGTTCGCCATGAGTAATGAGTTCTAAAATGTTCAATTAAATCACATATTCATTAGCCAAAATTTAAGAAATTGTTAAAGTTAAAAGATTCAGTTATTAGTAGTTAAAGAGTCGGTAACTTTATTCGGAAAAACTGTTTGAGTTTAAAGCTCTAAAAATTTATCGATTATGCTTCCAAAATATTAAAAATGTTTTTTTCGGTGATATTGCCAAAATGTTAAATATTTTTTTTAAAGAAAGCGAAAAGGGGAAAAATTATGGAATTAATGATACAGATATTGCAAACGATTATAGAAATACGCCATTGAGTCGGGATTTCAATGCATATCCTGTCTAAATTCAATCAGGTTTACTGTAAATAAAGATAATTTATGGAATTAATGATATAGATATTGCAAACGATCATAGAATCCTTTGGCTTGCATTTATTTTTTATAGAAGTTATTACATTTTATATTTATGTTATTTTATCCAGTCACGTGCTGAAAGTTGTATTTCTTTAGATTTGATTTGCGATGATAGATTTTTTTTATTTGAACTTCCGGCATTGTTTTATTAACTAAAAAACATGGTTAAAATATCTCATTAAAAATTCGCCGAAAATAGAAATTTAAATTGTATGTTAAGATGTTGGTACCATTAATATGCTATTTTTTTATCTTTAAATTGATATAAAAATCATGTTTGTGCGATAATATTTTCGGAAGTTAAAGCAGAAAAACGTCGAAATTTCGTTTAAATTTTAATTAATTTAACTTCTAATTAAAAATTCGTAAAAAGGGCTCCGAGGTGCACATTCCCGATCTCCAAGGTATACATGTACCAAATTTGGTAGCTATAGGTCCAACGGTCTGGCCTGTAGAGAGCCAACACACACACACACACACGCATACGTACGCACTACACACATTGAGCTTTATTATAAGTATAGATTATTAATAATGCCTTGCTTCAATACTATTTGTCATTCTATAGAAAACCTAAACATTATATATTAAGAAAAACTTTGCTATAATTCTCATATTTCATATTTTAGTGACAAATTTTTAGATTTTTTTATGAAGAATGCTAGCTTACATGCATTGCCTATAACATACATAAATAGAATATCAGAATTAGTCACATTCCCATCTAAACGCACGGCCTGGAAATCAAGACGTTACGTGGAAGGAAAAGCACTTACATTTACATTTAAACATTAAAGCCGCTAGTAGCAGATTTGCTTCAGTTTCTTCAATGATACGTAGGGCACGGGCAGGGTCCAGGATTTTTGTTAAAGGCGATTGCTAAAATAGAAAACATAAAATTTAATAAAAAAATAAAATTAAAAATAATTGCATGTAACCAGATTTGGGTTAAGCCAAAATCGAGGAATTTTGGAATTTTACGTAAACCCCTAGGTGCCAACTATACATTTGGTAAGCATGACCGTTTAGTTTTTTTATATAAATCATTCAATATTATGTGTAATAGAAATCTGTATTGTGTGTTTCTTTTCTTTACAACAAGCAAACAAATTTGAAATTCGTCAGTAAATTCAACAGAACAGAATTCTCATATATTAAGTATTATACAGGGCGATTCAAAAACAAATATGCAGTTCCAATGTGCTAAAACTCAGGAATAATATAAGATAAAATACACTACTGGTCAAAAGTATTTCAAGCTAGAGAAATTTCATTTTTTTTTGTCAAAAATAATCCCCCTAAAACACAATATTTTTTTTCACTTAAAATGATATTTTTAAAAGTAAATATTTTAAATTTGTCTAAAAGCAATCTATAATTAAGTTATTGGACAAAAAAATGCATAATTTTTAAAATGTAAACAAAATATAATGGTGATCAGCATCGAAATCCATTTTGGTTCCCCAGAATAAAATGAAGTAAAGACAAAATTTTAAGACCAGAACAGATAATAAAAGAGTGAAGTTAACTAAAAAGCATTTAATATTTAGTTGAATAGCCTCTGGCTTCTGCCTAACAGAGCAACCACTCTGTTAGGCATGGAATCCACTAGATTTTGCAATATGTTCTTCGGTATTTCATGGTTCCAAACTTTAGTTATTGTTTCCTGAAATCTCGTTTTGTTCTGGGATGATTCTCAGTTATTTTCTTTCCCATTATAATACGTGAACTCTCAATAGGTTTATAATCTGGCGGGTTTTCTAGCCATGCGAAAACATTTAAGGTCAGGTTTTGCAAATTCATAATAAACCTAAAGTAACGAATACTTCGATTCAAAGGTCAGAACTGAACTGAACTGAAATTTAAAATTAATTGTAAAATTTGTCTTGCCTTTCGATGTATTGCAGAGTGCCGATCTTGCAGAAATATATATTTCTACCCTAGAAAAATGTCACAAGCATTACGAAGCAATTGATACTTCAGCACACCAACATATTTGTCACCAGTCGTTCACTGTGCAAAATGAAGTCGTCCAGTTAACTGGTGTGACATGCACCCCCACACTATTACACTTTCGGTGTGCCTTGATGTACGAACCAAGTATTCTGACCATGCTTTCCTTTGCTTTGTGCCAAGCACAAAAAGACATGTCAGAAATTATAGGAAAGCGACTTTCGTCGCTGAATATAACTTGTATCCAATCTGAAATACTCAATTTTTCGTGCATCCTGGCCCACTCCAATTGTTTTTTTCAGAGTTGCTTTCGTTAGTGCTGGGTTTTTTTCTAGATACTTGTGCCTTGTAACCAGCTTCACACATGGTGTGTAGAGTGAAAATGCAAAATTTCAGCACTTCTAAGCATTTTTTAAACACCTTAGAAAAAAAAATTAAGCACTTTTCTACATGCATGAATACATAAATTCAAGAATTTTTTACACAGAGAATTTTTGTCTTATCGTAAACTAGCCGCCTTTGGCGACCAGCTGGTTCGCCATGAGTAATGGGTTCTAAAATTTTCGATTAAATTACATATTCATTAGCCTTGAAGTAACTCCGGGCATTGATTGGCCAGAAATTAATATTTTCTTTAAGATGATGGATTGAAAGTTCTAAAAGAACACATTTTCCTAATAATATTCTTTGATTTTATAAATCAGTCAGTTTTAATTATCGGTTATGCTTCCAAAATATTAAAAATATTTTTTTCGGTGATGCCAAAATAATAAATATGTTTTTTTTAAAAAAGCGAAAAAGGGGAAAAGATTATTGAATTAATGATACAGATATTGCAGACGGTTATGGAACTATGCCATTGAATCGGGATTTCAGTGCATATCCTGTCTAAATTCAATCAGGCCTACCGTAAATAAAGATTTATGGAATAAATGATTTAGATACTGCAAACGATTAAAGAAACCTTTGCTTTGCATTTATTTTTTTAGAAAAAATCACATTTTATATTTATTTTATTTTATCCAGTCACGTGTTAAAAGTTACATTTCTTTAGACTGATTTTGCGATGATAGTTTATTTTATTCGAACTTCCGGCATTCTTTTAATTTATCCAGTCACGTGATGAAAACATGGTTAAAATATTTCTGTAAAAATTCGTTAAAAATAGAAGCTTACGTTTTAAATTAAAAACACTGATACCGTTAGAAAGCTAATTTTTTAATCTTTAAATTGATATAAAAATCATGTTTGTGCAATAATATTTTCCGAATTTATAGCGGAAAAACGTCGAAATTACGCTTAAATTTGAATTAATTCAAATTCTAATTAAAAATTCGAAAAAAGGGCTCAGAGGTGCACATTCCCGACCTCCAAGGTATAAATGTACCAAATTTGGTAGCTGTAGGTCCAACGGTCTGGCCTGTAGAGCGCCAACACACACACACACACACACACGCACACACACACATTGAGCTTTATTATAAGTATATAGATTATAGTTTTTGAAGAAAGATTTGAAAAATATCCATTTAAAAAAAATTTAATCTTGATCTTTTATTAAAAAGACAGTTTTTCAAATTTTAATCGATGCTTAGCTGTTGAATCCAGTCTTATCTCTTAATTGGCAACATTATCTTCAGCAACAATTAATACAAAGAAACTCTGATAATTTGAATTAAGAGCAGATTGCATAGAGTTAATAGATATTTCAAATATTAAAAATTCAAATAATTGATAAATTTGACAAAAATGTGTTTACCAAGTATTTTCATGAGACATAGGGCGAAAACAAATATATAAATTATACAAAAAAACTATAATAAAATACATATTAAGTTCAGAAAGATTAATTAATACTAGATAATGCCGATAGATTTTTATCAGAATAGTTTTAAATTTAAATTAAGAATTTTTTTTAAAAAAATTAGAAAAAATATAATTAAATAACTTCTACATCTTAATAATTTATATTTTTCAATGTGCACAATTTTAAAAAAATTCGCACACAAAAAGTAACTAACTATTTTCCTCTCCTAATTTTTAAAACATTCAACACAAATTTTAAAGTTAAAAGGTCAAAAATTAGACGGTATTATTTTGAATTGATAAATGATACATACATATTTTATTGTAAAGTAATTTTTATAAAAACATTTTTGAATATATAAGTCACTTTCTATTTATATGAGTAGAAACAATAATTATAGAAAGAATGACACTGTTATTATAGCTAATTAGGTATGTAAGCAGAGGAACATAATTATTACAGTTAATTTCACATTTTTTAAACAAATTTCTCATTGATAATTTCTGAATCTGCATCTTAAAAAAAGTTTTATCTCTCTTTCTTCTTTAAATGTTGCTGCACTTTGCAACAAGTGAAAAGTCATTTGTTTCATTAGTTTTTTTGTAATAGTTTTTTAATTTCTACAGTGTACCGTATATGTAATTCTACAGTATAATTAATTTCTACAGTGGATTGCTAAGTGTATTCAAGGGAAAGTGGAAAAGTCGATACCATTAATTTTCTAAGGAGGATAACAAAGAACTCCTGCATGCGATACTTTCCACTTTGTGTTCACAATAGGACTTTTGCATCAGGTTTCTTTATCGAAACTGAATTCCAAACATTATTTTCTAACAATGAATTTGCTTCTTTTGCTCTAAATAAATGGGTTTACAAAGAGGGGTAAGAATTTAAAGAGAGCAAGAGGCTAGTAGTTTCCTGAAACTTTAAAAGAGGATGATATCCGTCAAAATACTACAGGAGAAAGTCATATTTGAAAGTTGTTAATGGGAAAATCCTTCTATTATTATCACAGTTAATGCAAGCCTTTAAAGGCCATAACAGTAAGGCCCTCATAGAAGTAATAAGCAGCAACAAATTCTCAGAAGAATGTCAAGAAATATTGAATAAACATTTTTAAGCAGGAGTAAAAAAAATTGTGCCTTAATATTTCTCAATATTATGTGAGAAATATGTTAGTATTTAAATTTCAATGTATAGTTAGAACTTCGCAAAATCCACCCTTGGTGAATCTCTAACATCCAAAAGGTAATTAATTGCCCACTAATTTTCAAGCCCCTTATATTGATAATGATGCTATTGGGCAAATCTTTAAATAAAAAGATTGAATAATTTCACGCTGAAGCCAAACAAATCGTGTAAAAGTTACAAAAACTTTTAAACATTAAATAATTTGAAACATAAAGATTTCTAAAAACATTTTTTTTAATTCTTTTAAATTTTAAATATAAAAACTAGCAGAATTTTAAAAAAAATAACTGCCATAAGGCAAGATATGCCAAGTAATTTTCAAAGAAATGGGGATATTTGATAAATTACGCAGAAAAAAAGTAACTGGGAACTGAAGTCTTCAAATTATAGTTTCATTTCACTAGATTTTAAACATTTGACTAAAGTAATTACAATCTACAATCGCAATAAATAATAGTAAAATCACAGCCGTTCAAAAATTAACTCAAAACAGAATATTAACGAGAACGATGATTGAATGTGTAGTGAGAATTCCTGGTAACAGAATAAATGCAGTAAAAAATAAAATAACTATATTTCAGGTTGGCTTTCAGAAAAACTTCTCCCATCATTGGCGTATCTATTTTTTATGTACATTTAGCCGATCAGAGCTAAACCGCATAGTTTTTAAGAACACTTAAAGAATTCAGTATAAGGTTTACATTACTCGTTAGTAAGAACTCTAAATATGAAAGAAGTTGTAAATTTTTTCAAAATGCAACTAGTTCTGAAATTTCGTTTCTAACTCTTTCGGAATAACCCTTTCCAATATTTCACAAGATACACCTAAGACCTGTGTTAAAAAATAAAAAAAAAGTTTATTAAGCATTTTCTTAACATTGGTTGAAACTCTAGTATCCCTTCACCAAATGCTTTCCTTTCTTCGGTTTTCTTTTTTGATATATCCAGTAAACAAAAATTTACGACAGTTTTCAATTTATCGTACTCATAGTCTGCGTAACCAAATAGGGTGGGGAGAAGGGGTTTTTTTTCACTTCTCGAGAAATATAAG
>JAPMOQ010025968.1:102849-152607 GCA_026543055.1 Argiope trifasciata
TTTGTATTTGTTTTATCAACAGTCGAACATAAATTTAGTCGTTATAATAATTCTTTCTAAGGAGTGCATTGCTACGAGTTGATCGTTTAATTTTTGTCATTTTACTTTTTTGTTTGAACAACTTAATATAAACAAACATACACAGATGCATGCACAAAACATATTACAATAGATATAAACAAAGTAGACAGTTGATGATTTACAAGTCCATTTGATCTCAGACTCAGCCTAGACTTCTGGGCGCCGGGCACTTCGCTCTGTAATAACATAGCTAAAGAAGATTTCCTTATTCATAAATGAGCTTTCCCCGCCTTTTTATAGATGTCACTGCGATCTCTGCCCAATAAAGATATCAGTAGATGCTCGGCCAGGCACACGGAAACAAATTTGTGGACTTTAAGTATATGTAACATTATGATTTTTCAAAACATTATTTTAATTCTTAATCATGATGGAGCCCCCATCAATCTCGGGGACCTGGTGCATAGCACCCGTCGCACCCTCCAGATGACTGGCCCTGCTTGAGACAGCAGTCTCCTCATTGTTTGGCATCCTTACTATTTGCTGGCATTCCTGTGTGCACACGATAAAGGATCCGCTATTGGATAATCTCTGGTGAGTGTACAAAACAGTCTGGTTGGGAATTTACCACCTAGCATAATTTTGGTCCTATAACCACTGTGCGGCTCGTCCCAATAAGTAGTAGTAGCCCATATGTCAGATGCATATCCCGACCATGCATTGATATGTGATTGCCAATTGCCTAGTTGTCCCCCATCTCTCCTGAAATCTGTAATTGCTATACTGTAATACCCTGTGTGCACATGCGCAATTAGAAGCTTCGTATGAGAAGCATACAATTTGCTGCAACTATTTTCCTACTACTATTGTAAATGTGAAAGTTTAGTTGCATGGATGGATAGATGTTTGTTAATTAATCACGGCAGAAAGGCTGAACGAAATCAGATGAAATTTAGCACTGAGATAGATTATTGTCTAGAATAGGGCATAGACTACTATTTATTCCAATTAATTGAGAATTTAATTTTTTATTAATTAAAAACTAACTTTCGAGCTAAAAGTCTGAGGAAAATCCCACCAAGATGAGTAAGGCTTGAGGATTTTTTTACACGCTAATGAGGACAGGTTTAACATGCTTTCGACCGAATATTTCAAATGATTCTGTTTATTTTCTTCATGTTTCATGCACTTAAAAGTAAACAACGTTCACTCATTTGCTTTACCCCAACTGGAATTGAAAATTCATGAATGCGCAATGTATTCTGATTGTTGACAGCTGTGTTTTTATTTTAATAAAAAGTTTCAAAACTTTTGTGTATTATACTGTCGTAGCTACCTCAATCAATAAACAAAATAAAATTGATTTTAAAGAAATGCGGGCTTGATTTGCTGTTTTGTTTTATTTAAATGTAAATATATTGTTTTTAGGTAAGTTGTGTGTTTTTGTAATAAAATTGTATTTATGTTAGATATATATTTTTCGTATGTGCTTACAGTTCTGCTTTATATGCTTATATGCTTTTTTCGTATAAGTGCATCACTTTTAAAGTTACTGTTAACTTTTTATCATTATTTGATAATTTTTCGAAATGCCTAGGAAGCCCAAGATTAATCTTTTGAAAGGATGTAATAAAGCTCGGTTACTGAAAGTATCTAGAAGACCTGTTTGCAATTTCAATGAACATTTGTGGGCTATCAAACTCCCTCCAACTATGGGATAAATACAAGGACGTTTTATCAGAATATATCGTGCATAAGAACTCACAATGACCTATTCATTAACGAATCTTTGGTACTGATTGATGATAAAATGATTTAAATACCTGGAAAAATTTTCACTGATTTCCCCCTACCCCGACTTCAGTGGAAAGAGGAGTTGCCAAGCGAAGTTGCGAAGTAGTTTTACAAGTGAATGAAATAAAATTAACAAGGTTATTGAAATTAATTAAGTTTATTGGAATTAACTACGATTACTTCCCAAGCAGCGATAAGTCTATGAAACGATTCTGAACCGAGTAAACTGTGGAAAGGCAAGATTATTCTTTCGTGACGCACCGGAGGGTACGGGTAAAATGTTTAAGCTGAATCGTCTGCTAGCGCAACTTCGGAAGGGCCTCAATATAGGTGTGGCAGTAGCTTCCTCGGGCATTGCTGCAACTTTGTTTATATTTAGGGCTTTAATGTACTATATATTTCCTTTTAATTCCTTTTATTTCCTAATAATTTAAAATGAACTCAAGAAATTCGGATGCAACAAAAAAAAGTTTACTTTAAATCACCCATTATTATACAGAAACCAACAAACGCACATGAATAATATACACTATTTACTTAACTGTTTTACTTACCTTTGCCATTAATTGCATCACAGTTTCTTCATCTGGAATATTTTCTTCCCCTACATAAGACTTCAAAGCAGTTTCTATTTCTTTATAGGAGATCCTGAACCATGGTAAGCTCATTTTTTGAAAGCTCTCTGAAAGAAAAGATGCATTAAAAATTAAAGAATCCGTTTATCTTCCTGAATTTTGTAAAATATAATATTTTAATCTATACTTATAATAAAGCTCAATGTGTGTGTGTGTGTGCGTGTGTGTGTGTGTGTGTTGGCGCTCTACAGGCCAGACCGTTGGACCTACAGCTACCAAATTTGGTACATGTATACCTTGGAGGTCCGGAATGTGCACCTCGGAGCCCCTTTTTCGAATTTTTAATTAGAATTTGAATTAATTAAAATTTAAGTGAAATTCTGACGTTTTTCCGCGATAACTTCCGAAAATATGATCGCATAAACATGATTTTTACATCAATTTAAAGATAAAAAAATTAGCTTTCTAACGGTATCAATTTTTTTAATTTATAATGTAAGCTTCTATTTTTAACGAATTTTTAAAGAAATATTTTAACCATGTTTTTATCACGTGACTGGATAAAATAAAAGAATGCCGGACGTTCAAATAAAAAAAATTATCATCGCAAAATAAATCTACAGAAATGCAACTTTTAAGCACGTGACTGGATAAAATAATATAAATATAAAATGTGATATTTTCTTTAAAAAATAAATACAAAGCAAAGGTTTCTACAATCGTTTGCAATATCTATATCATTAACTCAATAAATCTTCTTTATTTACGGTAAACCTGATTGAATTTAGACAGGATATGCATTGAAATCCCGACTTAATGGCATATTTATGTAATCGTTTGCAACATCTGTATCATTAATTAAATACTTTTTTCCCTTTCTCGCTTTCTTTAATAAACATATTTAATATTTTGGCAACATCATCGAAATTTTTTTAATATTTAGGAAGCATAACCGATGGTTAAAACTGACTGATTTATAAAAGTAAAGAATATTATTAGGAAAAGGTGTACTTTTAGAACTTTCCGTCCATCATCTTAATGAAAATATTAATTTCAGATCAATCAATGCCCGGAATTACTTCAAGGCTAATGAATATGTGATTTAATTGAAAATTTTAGAACGCTTTACTCATGGCGAACCAGCTGGTCGCCAAAGGCGGCTAGTACAAAATAAAACTGAATATAAAGTTATATGACCAATAATTCGTATAATAAAATTTAATTAATCGTTTTATCTTTTTTTACTCATTTTAATGTTCAAATAAAAAATATAATTTTCAAGAATACCAAGCAGTTCATTAAAAAAGACAAAAAAATCTAATTAGAAATAAGGCAGTCATAACAAAAATAGTACAAGAGTGAGGCACAAAAGTAAATATTAGAATTTTTATCGCATCTCATACATAAAAATGAATTTTTGTTCGTTTGTACCTTATGCGATATCGCGTCGTTCTTCCGACTGCTATAAAACTTAGTCAACTTACTTGTTAGCACTTTTGCGAATGTCATATGCGTAGTACAATTATAGGTATTCATTTTGAACACAATACAATTTACAAACTAGCTTTTTCATACGCTTCTACGATTCAACATTATTTTAAAATTGACAACTACTAATCGATAAAAGAAACAAAATCGAACTCCTCAAAAAAAGAGAAACGATAAGCTAGCAATGAATCAGATCGTTTCTGCATTGCAAATTCACCTGCATCAGAATCTCAAGTTCAACATGCGGTAAAAATCGAGCGTTAAGGCTTATATGCTACCCGATAACTTGCATCAAAATCGTAAGATCAGCATGCGGCAAGAATCGAGGCTACTATTCTTAATAGAAAGCCAAATGGAGATGTGCTCATTCCACGCATTCCCGTTATTCCCACCTACATGCCTTTCCATTTCAAACGACTATAATTCTTTTAACGACACGACTTACATTCTCGATGACCATCAATAAGGTGCAAGGTCTAGCACTTCAAGTGTGCGGATAGAACATAGAAAATTAGTGATCACATGCTTTAGATTTACTTACAAATCAGACGGACAGCCAAGAAAGTTATTTGTTTTTGCTGAAGACGGAAAAACAAAAAACATTGTCTCTTCTAAAGCACTTGAATAATAAAATAAAAAAATACAATAAATATTATTTATACTAATCCTTTACAGATCTATATATGTTAAATATAGGCCTATATTCTAAATGCACGCATGGGTCGGAGCGTACGCGAAAGGAACCTCCCTACAGAACGGAGGTTTTGCGCTCTCTAAGCCAAAATTAGAAAAAAATAATGTTTAAGCAGATTATTAGTTCATTTACAACATGAGCACATTCCTTTTCTGACAAATTGCATTTTTCTTTTTCTTTTTTTTTATTTGCCATAATAAACTGAAACCAAGGTTTTTCGTAATAAAGACAGAATGCTCAAAAATGTATCCGAAAGCTAAGCAAAAACCACAGAATTAACGATAAAATCCAAAAAGTCTAGCTACGATTACACAGTAATAAGAAGAAAAACGAAGATAATTCGGAGATCAGAAAGGCGAATGATTTTATCAAGTAGAAAGTTACACAACCCAGCTCTGTTTATTTGCATTACTCTTAACCCCTTACCTCACAAGAACTGATGAGTGAAATATAAAGGCTAAATATGAGCAAACTGAAGGTTAGGATACCAAAACAATATTTATTTCAAAAGTAATGGATACGTGGAGCCATCAAATGACGTTTAAAAATTGCTCCAGTTTAAAATGCACATATGCATAACCGTTCCATGAATTCGATTTCCAAAAATGCACGGATGATATGTCCGGCTGTGTGAGATATGACACTCTCGTATATATGCATATATGACTCTCGCCGCGGAAGGGTTATAGGTAGACGCCGAGGCAAATAATAATCAGGAGATACCAGATCTGGTAAATATGGTGGGTATAGTAGTATATCCCATCCACGTTATAAAATGATTTGGCAAGTTACCAAGCTTGTATGAGTACCCATATTATCTTCATGGAACATTATATCTTCTTGAGAGTTCTGATATTTTCTGTTTTAATCATTCAAATTGTTCAGCTGATCACAGTACACTACTGAATCATTGTATTGTCCGGCAGAAGCTAAAAATACGAATCCTTTGAAATCCCATCAAGCAGATAGCCCTCACCTTTGTTTGATAATTATCAACTTCCGAAATGCTTTAAACCTATGCATATTTATTCCATGATCTCATGAGTGTAAGATTATTGCAGACCACCCTTTTATTCTACCCAGTGATGATGCGTTACAAAAGAGGATCATTTTCTTTATGTTTCAGAAGCAAATCGTCAAGTGACGACACGAATTTCTTCCCAAAATAAAAAATGCTTACATTGAATTGAGATTAAGTCCAGACATTCCCAATGAACATGAATATTAGCATTCGATTAATTTAATCTCTCAGTGATCTCATGAATTGTCCTTTGTCGGTTCGCATCAATTAATATTGATGCGAACCTCTATCAGTTTCAACCAGCCTTCCAGAACATAGCCCATCTTCAATATTAAAATTGGTGGATTGAAATTTTGAAAACCAATTTTGGCTCTGGCTTTCTTTCAGAACATATGGGATAATTTTTTTTTTCTTGCATGAACAGTATTTTTACCAGTTCGATATCCAAAAAAAAAAACTATAAGTGCTACTTTTCACTTTCAATATATATGAAAGGGAACCATACCAAAAACAACTGCGCAAAATTAATCGAAACTTTTTCATAAATGAACTTTAATATAACAGATGTCAAAATATATAACGATTTTGAGGCTTAAGTGTGAAATTGGATGCGAAAAATACAATTAAATCCTCTGTTGGATTACGAATTAATTTCTCTGTCAAACAAAACAGCTGGTCCTCAAAGACGGTTAATACAAAAAGAAAAATAACAAGATGTATTTAAAATTAATTTAAAACAATAAGAAAATTATGGCAAATTTTTTAACACTGTACGAAACATACTGTACCTCAACCAATACAATATTTGAAAGTGAAAATTTCTAAGATACTTACTACACTTCAGACCATCAAAACTAAATTCTTGTCCCATCACATCTTCGGTAATACTTTTCCAGTTCTTTCCCTAGAAAATGTTTCATTTCAACTTTATATGAAAGACAAAAAAAAATGTTTTGAAGTTGTTTTTTTTTAATTTAACAGGTAATTTAGAAACAGAAGATGAAAAAATCATCCGAAAATGTTCTTCATACACGACACATAGCAGTAAATTAAGATAATCATTCTTTGATGCTCAAAAATTATGCCAATTCAAATAAACTATTTGAATCGGTAGCCATTAAAATAATGTATACTTCAAAACTTGCAGAGAATTCCAAAGATTCGGCAAACTTATTTTGATTTTAAAAACATCTCGTCACAACTTTATTTGAAATAGTAAACAAGAATTTTGTATTAAATTCAGAGCCAGGGAGAGGGGGGGGGGTTCTTTCCTCCAAAAATTTTGAAATGAGACGCAATATGTATGTTGCGTTTATAAAATAATCCTCATAAGTATATGTGATTAATAACAACCATAGAATTGTCATGACTAATAGCGATAAATAATTATGTATCTATATAAACATTTCTAGACATAAACACTACATACAATAACGCAATAAGAATTTTTTAATCAATTTAATTAACATCAGAAAAACTAATTATTTTGATTCATTAGAAAAATTCTTTCCAGAAATTATACCTTGGTTTTTAGAATGAGGTTTCCAATCATCTGCACCATGAAATGTTGAGGTCCATCAATATATTTTGGTAAGAAAGGACATTCAAATTTATGGTCTTTCCAAGCCTCTTTCTGCACAATTAAAAAAGAAAATATATAGTGGAATCAGCAAATTAGAAGAAAGTTGTATAAATATAATTCATTTATTTTTACTGGCATCATTAAAATAGTGAAGAATTTTTTGTTATTTTAAATCCTACGCTTAATATACTGATAAGTGATGTGTGATGATATTCTAGCATCTAATTTAAATCCAAATTAATTTCTAAAGCTTTACCTTAATTTAGCCCGTAGTAAATCCATTCTAAAATATTCTCTTATTTCCTGATCAGATTCCATTCCTCTACTAAATCAATTCAAGAGATGCTTTGTAAAATTTCATGATCAGCTAAAAGCCGACTTTCACACGCTTCGCGTGAGGGGCTAGAAAAAAATCCAATAAGTACATTCTTTTTTAAAAGATCCCTGTGTTTCCCTTGCTTTGAAAGTCGCATGTTCAGAAATCCCGATCAGAATCTTAATAATATATTGACACGTAAAACATTTTCCCCATCAAAATTAACTATATAACACGAGGGAAAATTAATTTCCTTCCTTTTTCGTCACATCAGCTTGCCCAAGCTGTTTCTAAATATCCTGCCTGCCTCCGGAGGAAGAATAAAGTGAAATTAAAAATGAAAGTCTTGTTAATGTCTGCCTGCGAACCTGCGATCTACTTCCTAACCTCATTACATATTATTTAGCCGAAAGGGATGATTTCCGGTGTAAAATTATCAAATTAAGTAAAAGAATTAAATTAAATCCGCGGGAAAAGAAATAATTGAAGCAATAGCTTTTCCGACTGTTTTTCACCCAGCTGCGCTATTCCGTGGCAAAGCTTCTTCATCACCACCCTCCTTCGCCTGTCTCCGGCCACTCTGCTCCACGCCAGCCGAGTTCTAAGTCCTGCTCTTCCTGTGTTGTGCTCCTAATCATGAAGTTCCCGCCTCTGCCGCGATTTATCTATTTTTTCAAAATATCACTTGTGTACTATCATCTTAATATAAAAATCAACGGCTACCTTCTTTACTCACCAGTAAAAGTCACCTGCCTAAGTCTCATCAATAGAGTGCTCAATATTGCTTTTCAGTGATCAGTTATAAAATGATTATTCATCCAAAAAAGTGATCAGAGTTTTAAAAAAATCCCTATCCCCAGCTGACTCAACCGGTCAATTTAATAAGTGAATTTCATCGAAATATTATTACATAATCACAATGTTTATATTTTGATTTAACTTTAAATAATTTTTCAATAACCATAAAATTGCAAATTATATATATATATATATATATATATATATATATAATATTTAAAATGTTGAATTTTTATTTTTTTGCATGAAATTTTTATTTTAAATTTTCGGCATAAATATATAATGTTTATGTATACAGACCTTGTGAATGATGAAAAACTACATAAGATTCTTATATGCTTAATAAATAATGGCTTATGATAATATTTTATATATATATATATATATATATATATATATTCCAATTCAACAGTGCTTGGAAGGTATCAGATGGGAACTGTTTAATCATCAAGTGGGCAGTCCGGACCTTGCCACAAGAGATTTTCACTTCTTTCCATTCTCAATGAACTATTTCGCAAAACAGATGCTCGATTATGATGAACTGCAAGCAGGTGTCAACGCTTTAAGTCAAGCGGTAAAATTTTTACAACGATGCTACTAACAAGCTTTTGTAACTTTACAAGTGTCTCAGTTTAAACATATTTTATGTTTTTTCAAAAAAGAGAATAATGTGCCTTTCAAATGTAAATATTGTCAAATGTATTTTTTTTCCTTTTAAATTAACAATACTGCTTTTTTAATACTAAGAAATTTTAATATATCAAGTTTCACAAAACTTTTTCAATTTCAAATAGTAATATTTCTTTTCAGAAAGCGTAAAAACATACCCATCAACCCACAGATTATTTACACCCGACCTTTAGTGGGAATAAACTTTAAAGCAGCTAACGATATTTCTCATTACAAATAATAAACAGTTGCAATTTTAAAATGTTTAAACTTTTAAATATTTTATTGAAATACTTCTAAAAACATGTAATCACTCCTGGTACTTATTGTTGAAAATTTTGATAACAATTATACTCTTATACTCTTTGATACTCTATATATACTCTTTAAAAGTGACAATATAAGTGAGAATCTGGTTAAGGGAATACATATTCCATCAAATAACATTATTATGAAAATACAATAGGCTTAAAAATGGCTTAATCCGCATAGAGAACAGTTGCAAATTTCAGACTGCATAGAATCTTGTATCGTAAATCGCTGTAATTGATAATTTACCAGAAGAAAGACAGATTCTTTTTTATTCTTTGCAGAACAACTGATATATCCTAACTACTTGTCTAAAATTAGATCTTAATACTGAGTGATCCATTATTAATATTAAATCCCATCTAGCACGTCTTATTTAATCGGACTTGTTGGAAAATACCAAAGAATTTCTTTTAGTTAATATTTTTTTAACTAGAGATAATTTCGCACAACATGGCTGTTAAGTTTCTAAAAATACAATGTTATTCCCATCGATGTTACACAAAGCAAACCATAGGAGAAAAAAATAAGCAAGGTTCTAAAATTTGGAAAAACATATTTTAAATAAATATTATAATAAAGCCGAATAATCTCACAGAAAAATTTTTCGATGAAATATTAATATGTTAAAAATTTATAAAAAGTAAACCTAATCCAAAACTTTAAAAAATTATTTTAAATAAGTGTTATAATTAAAAGAAATTTCTCATTTATAAAAATTTTCACCAGAAGGATAACACTTTAATACGCATTCACATATCTGTGAACGTATTAATACATAAACACCGATTTCACTGCTATTGTAACTGACATGAAAACTAACGCATCCAAATTTTCATCTCTCAGGAACCTGATTTTCTAAATCAAAATTTTAAATAATATTATTCTGCTCAACGCAATAGTCAAATAACTGAAAAAATACTTATTAAAAAACATAATATAAATTTTTAAAAAACAATTTTTTTTTTAATATATATAAATTTTGATCCTTTAGGCATTAAAGACGTTGCTAAAAATAATTATATTATAGTAAAAATAAAATACTCACCCACCTCAAAAGTATAGTTACTTTTCGAAAAAATGAAATACGTCAAAGATTTATCCTGCTTAACTTACTCTAAAAATATATCACTCGGCGGCAAACAAAATGCCCTATTATTTGAACAAATATGACATCTGACGTTTATTTTTTACTAGCCGCCTTTGGCGACCAGCTGTTCGCCATGAGTAATTGGTTTTTAACATTTTCAATTAAATCACATATTCATTAGCCTTGAAGTAACTCCGGGCATTGATTGGCCTGAAATTAATATTTTCTTTCAGATGATGGACGGAAAGTTCTAAAAGAAAGCGTTTTCCTAACAATATTCTTTAATTTTATAAATCAGTCAGTTTTAATGATTGATTTAGAAGACTGATTAATGTAGCAACTTTTATTTAAAATATTAATAAAAATACTTTGTAAAATATGGGTCACAGAGCAAAGTATGAAGAAATCTAAAAGTCATTATTCATAAAAGCATTGTTTAACTTAAACTACATAAAATGTAATTATTTACTTCATATCTATCAAATTAATAGTATCAAACAATATATATGCCTATTAATAATATTTTACAAATTGGCCATTGGAAAGGAATTTGAATGCATATCCTGTATAAATAAAGATAATTTATTGAATTAATGATTTAAATATTGCAAACGATCATAGAATCCTTTGCCTTGCATTTTTTAAAGAAAATATCCCATTTTATATTTATTTTATTTTATCCAGTCACGTGCTAAAAGTGATGATCGTTTTTTTTTTGAACTTCCATCAAAATGATGGCAACACGGTGATAAAACATCATTTTTCCCTTTGATGTGTTCTTGCAGATTTTATAGAAACCTTAGCTTTGCATTTCTTTTTTTAGAAACTATCACATTTTATAATGAAAAAAAAATATTGAATTAATGATACAGATATTGCAAGCGATAATAGAAATATGCCATTAAGTCGGGATTCCAATGCATATCCTGTCTAAATTCGATCAGGTTTACCGTAAAGAAGATTTATTGAAGTAATTATTTAGATATTGCAAATGATCATATAATCCTTTGCTTTGCATTTATTTTTTTAGAAAATATCACATTTTATATTTCTTTTATTTTATCCAGTCACGTGTTAAAAGTTGTATTTCTTCAGATTTATTTTGCGATGATAAGTTTTTTTTATACGAACTTCCGGCATTCTTTTATTTTATCCCGTCACGTGATAAAAACATAGTTAAAATATTTCTTTAAAAATTCGTTAAAAATAGAACCTTACGTTATAAATTAAAAAACCTGATATCGTTAGAAAGCTAATTTTTTTTTATCTTTAAATTGATATAAAAATCATGTTTGTGCAATAATATTTTCGTAAGTTATAACGGAAAAACGTCGAAATTTTGCTTAAATTTTAATTAATTCAAATTCTAATTAAAAATTCGAAAAAAGGGCTCCGAGGTGCACATTCCCGACCTCCAAGGTATACATGTACCAAATTTGGTAGCTGTAGGTCCAACGGTCTGGTCTGTAGAGCGCCAACACACACACACACACACACATTGAGCTTTATTATAAGTATAGATTAAATGCTATATACAAAAGAATATTATACAATGGTAACATATATTTTAGGAAATATTAAAAACAAACCAATAGCAAGCTTATAATTCGATTTATTTGTACGGAATCAAATTAGAAACTTATTACATTTATAGGTTAAGTCTAATTATCTAGAATTCGGTTACATATTCTCTAAGGCACTTATATCTAACGACTTAACTCATACCTTTTACATGCTCATTTAGCTTTTTCTATTTCCTCTATTGTAAATCAGTTTAAAATCCCCTCAACAAATAGGAATATTAAGCTTCGGTATGGTAGTTGGTTCTCTCTATTCCGTCGAACATTAGAATGTGTGAAATCGAGTTACTCACTGTCGATGAAAGGACGTGAATTCCTATCGGAGAGGAAATACTATGACCATAAGAAATCTAAAACAGTCCCCTCCAATGCTGTCATGGCTTCATGACCATTCAAACGATTTTAAGTGGATGGGGTCTCAATTATACTTCTCTCTACAATCTATACTTCTCAATACTATTAGGTTGGTGCGTATGAAATGTCGGATTCTTAAGTGATTGTATAAAACTGCATATCTTTCTTCAAAAGCTGTTTATTCAATCAAAGTATGCTCCATTCGCTTACAATACACTTCTCCCAACGAGATTTTAAAGCGTAGATGCCTGTCTTAAAAAAATTTTGGTCTTTAGAATTAATAAACTCTGATATCGAGTTTTTTAGACTGTCTTCATTTTCATAGTGTTTGCCCCTTAAAAACAGCTCTAAATGTTTGAAAAAATGAAAATCGGTCGGCGAGAGATCCGGTGAATATGGTGGATGCTGCAAAACTTCATATTCCAGTTCGTTCCAGCTTATTTCGCTCTGTCAATGCGTGCGGTACCCACTTGTCCATCTTCTTAACCTTGCCAATCTCAGAAAGGTGTCTCAATATCATTGTATGGTCAACTTTCATCCTGATAGCAAGTTCCCTCGTGGATACGGCTGGATCCGCTTCCACTAGAGCCTTCAGGTCATCATTCTTCACAGACGTTTTGGGTCTTCCGCGGGGCTCATTTTGCAGTGAAAAATCGCCAGTCCGAAATTTTTCGAACCAACGCTGCACTTTCCGATCGTTAACCGTATTCTCCCCAAACGCTTGGTTTATGTTGCGTGCAGCTTTTGCAGCACTATTACCAAGTTTGTACTCATATAAGAAAATGACGCGAATGTCGGCAGAATTCATATCGGCAATAAACTCAAAAGGAATAACAAAAGGGAAGACCTTCGAGAAAACCTATTTTGCTGAAATGAGTCTCTGGCAATGGACAATACGACTATGAATGAGGTTATGCCAAAGACAAAAGTATAACGAAAACAGGGAGACAAACGTCCGCATGTAAAGAGAATCCGACATTTCATACGCACCAACCTAATAACATGTTTTGTGGACAAAAAGTAATACGTCAATACACAGGTGGCTATAAGATAACTTTTTCTGTTTGGAGACATTTGCAGCTAAAATTAATCAAGAAAACTAAGTTATATTTCATATCTATGAGAGAGATATTTAGCAACAAAATAAATAAATGTATGAGAGGTCATTTGGAGATGTAAGTGTATTGAAAACAGAAAATGTTAAATCACTGAAACTATAATAAGAGAACTCTAATGTTAATTAATAAAAAATTAATTTGATAAATTTCATACTGTCATTTTTCTCTATAAGTGTGTATTTTATCACTGGAACATTAATGATATTTCAGATAACAATTTCTCACTTCGTTCACTGAGAGTCGTTTATGTTCTCAAAATATTAAAAAAAATCCTGTACAAATTATTTACCCCTATTTTCTCCGTTTAAATGTGCTTAAGCGTTCTTAATTCGATCTCTTAATTAATAAAGGAAATTTTTCCAAAAATCAAAGTTCGATGCAGTGGATGTATAGTAACCGCAACAACAATTGCAATTGCAAGGAAAAACACTCTATTCTACACTAGCCGCCTTTGGCGACCAGCACGTTCGCCATGAATAATGCGTTCTAAAATTTTCAATTAAATCACATATTCATTAGCCTAGAAGTAATTCCGGGAATTGATTGGCCTGAAAGCAATATTTTATTTAAGATGATGGACGAAAAGTTCTAAAAGAACACATTTTCCTAATAATGTTCTTTAATTTTTTATAAATCAATCAGTTTTAACTATCGGTTATGCTTCCAAAATATTAAAAATGTTTTTATCGATGATGTTGCCAAAATATGAAATATGTTTTTTTTCCAAAGAAAGAGAGAAAGGGAAAAAAGTATTGAATTAATGATACAGATATTGCAAACGATTACATAAATATGCTATTAAGTCGGGATTTCAATGCATATCCTGTCAAAATTCAATCAGGTTTACTGTAAATAAAGATAATTTATGGAATTAATGATACAGATATTGCAAACGATCATAGAATCATTTGCATTTATTTTTTAAAGAAAATATCACATTTTATATTTCTTTTATTTTATCCTGTCACATGCTGACAGTTGCATTTCTGTAGATTTATTTTGCGATGAGAATTTTTTTTTTATTTGAACTTCCGGCATTCTTTCATTTTATCCAGTCACGTGATCAAAACATAGTTAAAATATTTCTTTAAAAATTCGTTAAAAATAGAAGCTTACCTTATAAATTAAAAAAACTGATACCGTTAGAAAGCTAATTTTTTTATCTTTAAATGGATGTAAAAATCATGTTTGTGCAATAATATTTTCGGAAGTTATAACGGAAAAACGTCGAAATTTCACTTAAATTTTAATTAATTCAAATTCTAATTAAAAATTCGAAAAAAGGGCTCCGAGGTGCACATTCCGAACCTCCAAGGTATGCATGTACCAAATTTGGTAGCTGTAGGTGCAATGGTCTGGCCTGTAGAGCGCCAACACACACACACACACTCACACACATTGAGCTTTATTATAAGTATAGATGAAACCATAGAAGCCAGACATGCAAATACATATAAGGCTTACACAAAGCAGCGCTAAAAATAAACGGCAGCACAAAGTAGCAAATCGATAATATTACAACCGAATAGCAGCACAAAGAGCTACAGCAGAACTCATAAGAAAAAGATTTCTATCCTCTATTTAAGTGTCTCGAATCGTCTCTTGATTCTCAACTAATCATTTGCTTCTGCAAATCTCAAATGGCGACTTGATTTAGACAGACTCGACTTAGTTTCTTTTGATAGTTTTCGTGACAATGACGAATGTTCTAGAAAAATCAACATAACTAATGGAACTATCGCAAAATGTTTTTGCGGTTTCGGGAATTTTCGATTTTGTTTCTAAAGACGCAAAAATTCGTCGCCGCGGCCAGTGGATACTGACTCGTCATCCATCAGAGTTATCTGGGAAGAAATATTACAAATTCGTAATAATATGAAATATGTTTCAGTCTGCTTCTTTAGTTATAGCTGCAGATACATCAAACAAAAAAAATTATGACCACATTTATATATTTCCATCTTAAATAATTTAGTACTTTTGTAACTTCAAAAATATAAAAAGCTTTCTGATGACATTAAATTGTTAAGGTATATCATGTTTCTTAACTTATGAAATAATTATTAATATAACCAATAACGTTTAATATAATAAATTTATATGCTTTTAACTTGTAACACTTTATTACAAATCATGTAGTAATACTAATATAATGGCATAAACAGACTTAGATCATTGCATGCATGCTGCGTATTATAATGCATTTACCTGACACGCCACTCCACAATACTTAATCCTTTTACATCTTGAACAACGCTTTAATTCCCTGCAGCTGAAAATGAAAAAATCGTATATAAATTTCCTGTGAAGGAAAAAAAAAACAAATATTAAAATATGCGTAATGATATTTTAAAATATAATTCTTTTCTTAATTTCCTAATTTTTTACCTTCATTTAACTCACATTAACTACATTCTAAAATGTTATCTTTTTCCTGATTCCATTTCCCTTTATCTACTCAATTAATACAACAGAAAGTTTAGTAAAAGTGCTTTAGTCAACATTCCCACGAAGGGATAAAAAACTGCTATCGTAAACAAATTCTTCTAAAAAACACTTTGATTCCCTACCGAAATCGATATGTGTAAAGCAATCCCTATTAAAATCTCATAGTATTTAAACAATCAGGACTTCGAACCGGAACTGAACCGAAAACCGAAAACCGGAAAAAACCGTTATTTTGGTCGGAACGAAAACCGGAACTGAACCGAAAAAAATATCGGTTTATTTCGGTTCGATATATCTTTCAGTCATTTTATTACTGTTACCAACTTATCAATATTTTCTAATTTAACTTCAACTTTATAATTATCATTACATGTATACTGCTTCTCGATTTCCTATTTTGATATTCACTAGTATTTTTCTGTTTCAGTTTCGCATGAAACTACTTGTAGAAGACATATTTAATTCAGTTGATTAAACTAGAAGTATAGATGATTTTTTAAGAAAATTATAGAGTTATATTTTATTTTTCACATCTCAGCATGCGATCATCCACGGATGTTTGTATAGACTGTTTAGATCAGGGAGGAGTAAATAGACAGGAGAGGCCCTAAGTGACGTAGCATGAAGCATCTATCAAATCTTCTGCGCATCAAATGGGTGTTTGGTAATGGCGGCGATTCAAATGTTTCGTAATAGTAGTATTTCATTAGGCGATTTTTCGTCAATCATTGATGTCCTCATCCATCTGGGTGTTTGCGCAGAACGAGCATAAAACAGCTGCCTCATTCTCTCTCATAGCCGAAAGCCGGTAAGGCATCTCCTGTATCTTTGTAACCTAGTTGTCAAATGCGATTTTGATAATGGATAACAATGCCAATGCTCGCCGTCCTCTGCTCACCGCTCTTATCGTACCTGCTGTTTGTATCAATTCACATAGTGTACCAATTAAAAAAAGAATAAAATCTTCTAAATTTTGATAGAATTACATTTTTTGTTTATGATAGAATTATATTGTTAGTACAAATAAGAATATACATAAAATGAAATTATTCATTTGGAACTGAACCGAAAACCTTTCTTTTTGGCGGAGCGAAAACCGGAACTGAACCGAAAACCGTTATTTTTGGCGGAGCGAAAACCGGAACTGAACCGATATTAATTTTTTTAGTTGAACCGGAACGAAAACCGGAACAAAAAAAATTACGGTTCGAAGCCCTGTAAACAATACTCTTTCTCAAACAAGACTTTTTCTTTTTATTCTTATCTGCTCATGTATCGCTTGTGAACGGAGTGCCTTGTCTCGTCTTGGTTGTACACAAATTATGTCTCCCGGGATGGAATAAAAATTCAAAGTCTTTCCCTGCCTTCAGCCACGATCCTGCTTTAAAAAAATATGTTTATATATATTTATTGAACTGGAAAAGTTTATGCAATAGAAAGAATAAAAAGTTCAAGAATTAAGTATTTATATTTCATTTCTGAGCATGAAAGGAATTAACAAATAAAAAAAGTTATAAAGCAAAGCGAATAAAATGGGTTTCATATGTATAATACATATAGGAAGAATTCTATTACAAATTTTAAGAGCGTTTCCGGCTTATGTTCTTACTAAACTTCTCCCTTCCCCAACCTTTTTCACAGACAAAATACAATTCATTAATTTCCTTTTTTTAAAAAAAAATCCCAATACATGGGGGGAATAAAAGAAAATTTTCAAGATGCAGGCTTTCGCGCATGTGTATGCACATAACAGATACATTTGTATTGTTAAAAGAAGAATTTGATAGCAAATTATTTGAAACTGGATTTTTAAAAATTAAAATTGCAGAAACAAAATTCAGAACACAAATTTTACAAATGCAATTTAAAAAAATCCAACATAATGCACAAGAAATAGAAATTATTTTTTCAAATTATTTTAATTTTTGGATAAATAAAAAATAACAACACATTTATGCTTTATTTATACTTATAAACCTATATAATAGTATGTTTATATGTGTTAACATTTATACACATATATTTCTCTACATTCATAAAAGAATTCGCACTTTTACCTCAATTTTTAAAAGAGACTTAGGATTTTGAAATGAAGTATATAAGCAAAAAATGAGTATGGAGAAAAATGCATTTAAAATTTTTGTTCATCTAAACCGAAATATAAAATTTATTCAATTTGCCTGAAACTTTTACAAGAAGTGATTCATGTTATTCTAAATTATTTAAAATTAAAAAAGTGCAAAAACTTATGGAAACAAAATACTATATCTGTATATTGAAGATGTATAAAGAAAAACTAACGAAAGATCTAAATTTCACAAATCTTATAATACCTTTAATTATCAAAATTGATTAAAAGCATATTTCTGTTATTCTGATTGCTATTTCTATTATTCTGTTTGCTATTTCTGTTATTCTTCTTAATATGCTTATGCGTTCTTATTCATCAATGTAATTATTTACTTCATTTAGATCAAATTAACAAAACTAAACAATATGTATGCCTATTATTAATATTTTACTAATTGGCCATTGGGTCGGAATTGCATATCCTGTATAAATTCAATCAGATTTACCGTTAATAAAGAATATTTATTGAATAAATGATTTAGATATTGCAAACCATTACAGAAACCTTCATTTTGCATTTATTTTTTTTTAAACTCGCATTTTTTTTTATCCAGTCACGTGCTGAAAGTTACATTTTTTTTAGATTTAATTTTCAATAATAGGTGTGTTTTTTTTAAATTTGAACATCCGTCAATATCATGGCAACACGCTGATAAAAACCTGATCTTTTTCCCCTTGACGTGCTCGTGCAGATTAAATTTTATTGCTTTGTCCGAATTATATTGTTGAAGAATATGGTTGAAATATTTTTTTTTAAATTCGTTAAAAATAGAAACTTAAGTTATATGTTAAAACACTGACACCATAAGAAAGCTAAATTTTAATTTTTAAATTGATGCAAAAATCATGTTTTGCGATAACATTTTCGGACGTTACAGCCGAAAAACTTCGACATTTCGCTTAATTTTTTAATTAATTCAAATTCGAATTAAAAATTCGAAAAAAAGGCTCCGAGGTGCACATATCCGACCTCCAAGGCATACATGTACCAAATTTGGTAGCTGTAGGTCCAACGGTCTGGCCTGTAGAGTTGCATTAAGTTAAGCCCTAAAAGTTGCATTACTTCAGATTTATTTTGCGATGACAGTTTTTTTTTTTATTCGAACTTCCGGCATTCTTTTATTCTATCCAGTCACGTGCTAAAAAAACATGGTTAAAATATTTTTTAATTGGTTAAAAATAGAAGCTTACGTTATAAATTAAAAAAACTTATACCGTTAGAAAGCTATTTTTTTACATTTTAAATTGATGTTAAAATCATGTTATTTCGATAATATTTTCGGAAGTTATAGCGGGAAAACGTCGAAATTTTGATTAAATTTTAATTAATTCAAATTCTAATAAAAAAATTCGAAAAAAATGCTCCGAGGTGCACATTCCTGACCTCCAAGGCATACATGTACCAAATTCGATAGCTGTAGATTCATTGGTCTGGCCTGTAGAGCGCCAACACACACACGCACATTGAGCTTTAGTATAAGTATAGATTTAGATAAAAGATGTTTAAAACATCACGAGGTTAACTTAAATTAACTTGCTTGATAAATAATTATAATATTTAATGACTGTAGCATAATATTAATTTGCTTAATTGCTTAATATTAATATATTTTCATTGATAAATAGCCATCAAGTCATTAATCAATTTCTTGTTTTTGTTTATTTACTAGTCGACATCTTAAGTTTAAATCCTTTCATATATAATGTTATTAAATAAGAACTTATTTTAGTTTATAACTATAATATATAAATCTTATATTTATAAAAGAAATCGCACAAAATATGTGACCTTAAATAATTTTTTTAAATGTGAAAAGTAATGCGGCTATTAAGTTGCCCTTCAAAGTGTAGTTCTCTAAATTTCCTTATTTCAATAACACCTGCATTAAATTTTCTAAAGAATTTTATGAATTTATAAAAGAAATCGCACAAATATGATATTAGTATCATTGAAAAAGGAAATTTTTCATTTGCAAGTGCAAGTACAGTAAACAAACCTGACATCACTGAAACGAAATTTTTAATTTTCAAATGGTTTAAAAATATTTCTTCTGGAATAATTTCCCCTGAAGTAACGATGCATAAAAGACGAAATGCCAGTTAATTTTTAACTAATTGAAATGACTTTACTAATATAAACTTTTAAAAATGACAGTATAGTTCGCTTCCAACGATACAGCCATGTCTTGATAATGATGTCGAAATTTGACATAATACATATGCAAAATTCGGCTGATTTCGACTCTGAAAGACATATGGAACACAGATATATAAATATAAAAGCGTATGCTTTTTATATATATTAAGATTAATCATTTAATATTTATAAATCAAATTTAAAGTACAAAGTACATCATTACATTACATAAAGTACATCATTACATTAAGTAATATTAGTTACAGATTTTCAATGCACAAGCCCAAGTCGCATCAACAAATTATCTCTAATATTTTAATATAAATAAATGATAATTTGATTTACAATAATAATCAATCTCTAATATTTATGGCAGTTTCTATAAAGAATCGAGAACTTAGTTTATAATTATTCAGCGAATTATTTATAACAACGGGAAATATCAATTTATTAGATAATTTATACGGCATTTGAAAACACATTATCTTATACATAATAGTAAAATACAATAAACAATGCACTTTTTTCTACATGCCATTCAAAAACGGATTCAGATACTTTACTATCAAAGAAAGAACAAAATATGAAGCTCCTGTTTTAATATATATACAATTTCAGATTTCAAAAACATTTTTAACTTGACAGATTGTCTATGATTTAATTAGGATTGGATTTCTTTTAAAGATTATTTTAGTCACTAATTAACAATGAACATATTTTCATTTATTATAAATGAACAGAAAACAACATAAATGCATGTTGAATACTAGCATTATCGTGTGTAACGCTAGCATATATAATAGCATTAATGGATATTAAATTATCATAAATATTGCAATTAATAAGTGAATATATTATGAAAAACAGAAGCCTGTGAAAAGAACGCTAGAAAAAATGTCAATATGAACTTTTCCACACTTCATAAAAATTGTGCCATTTATTTGCCAGTTTGACTGCAAATTCTTTACTGGTACCATTTTTGAAGAATATAAAGGTTCCCATTTAATGGATACCACATAATTAATATCAAATAACAGGTTCTAAGAATGACCTAACTTTAATTTATAATTATTTCAAAAATTTGATGCAAGAATGATGAACAAGTAAACCATTTCAGTGGTAATTTTAATATAACATACAATTAAAATACACATACCGTCGCAGGCAGCAAGAGCATAAGACGTCCCACAGATCTCGTCGAATAATTCTCATGTAAGGTTTTGATGTATGTATCAATTCTCCAGGTTCAAATCTACGGGAGGCGATTATATACTCCATTTTGTCCCAAAATATTACTGGTTCAATACGTACACGAAATTTACGAAGAAAATTCTTGACTCCTTAACGCACAGCTAGCGCCAAAGTTATTATATTACGAACTGAAACTGCGTTGGCCTAAAATCGTTTATACATTCGTCTGGAATTAGATGCAATTTGATTGGTCACGGTAATTCTGTATTATGTAAACACTGTATCGCTTCGTATTGAATAGTTGCAGATTTGACCTTGGAAAGATTTTGAGAAACGATCGCAGACTTTCTTCCAGAGCAAAAAAAAAAGTTACCATAAACTAGCACGAGTTCATCGTGGTCAGGCTAGAATCATAAAGCTCAGCGTTAGATGAAAAGAAGCAATAAAAAGTGATGAATGCATTCGACAAAAACTATTCTCAACTAGGATGATACCCAGCGAGTAATTTATGTGCATAACTGTATGAGCTATGAAGAAATATATGCATTTCAATTGATGATTTTTTTTGTTGGATTGTAAAGTAGATAAGCTTTTAGATGTTCGAATTCCTACAAATTGCATAACTAATAATAATCTAGAAAAATTCATAGCAATCAAAACTGATATTTATTACAGAATATTATATTTGAAATTCAGCCTTATTTCATTCCTAAAATGGGAATAGTTAAGTTGTATTATTTTAACAAAATATATTGAAGCAATTAAACATCATTACTCTTGAAATTGAGTTAGTGCAATGCTATTCATATTTTTATTTTACAAACCGTATAATGTAAATAAAACGTATGCATTTAGTTATTTATTACATAGAAAAAGTTGGCTAAGTTGTATGCTCATTGGCTCAAATTAAATATTATTATCACCTTCAAATTACTCACTGGCTTAAGGCTGGAGAATTATGTCCTTCTCCAGCGGGCGCTGCTGTCATACCAACATGAAAGGTCCCTCGTATTTCTCACATACGCTATAGTAAAATGTAAATTTTCAAAAGCGGAGCTATTAAAATTAAATTGTAAATAGCTTAGGATTAATAACTACAATTACTTTAAACATTTTTTACTTAACCTTCTAGAGGGCGGGCGTATATGACAGATACACTAGAGATGAATTTCGTCATATACCTTCAGATATGGTGGCACAAATGAAATCCTGTCTTTGGCTATTTGTCCCCCTCCCTTTGACCTACTTTCAGTTGTCGTAAGTTTGTGGCGTGAATAGTTCTCTGCCAATCAGATATTTGTATTTTAGAGATACGCGCGACCGTTCATGTAAGTTTTTGTCATATCTGATCTTGTATGATTTTACAAATAAATCCGTATTGTTTTAGACTGGCGAAAGCTGGCATATGTACTTACGAATAACCATCACAATGACTTATGCCTAAAGGAGTCTCCAGACCCTCAGATCCTGCGACATCCTTAAATGGTCATAAAGAATTCATTGTGTTGACTCCCCTCCAAGTCATAAAGAGAGCAACACTTGAGGGAGAGCGCACTCCGTTAAAATGCGTCCAAAACACTCTTGGAACAGTATATCCCCTTACGTCATTTTCCGTATAAAACGAATGGATGTTCTTCCTTAACCTATGTAGAAATACGTGCAGCGCCCTTTTAAGACATCTTGGTGCTACGTCGAAATACGTGTGGAACTCTTAGAGGGTTAATTTGGGATATCCTGTATATCCCGAAGTTTTTATTTTTAATTTTGTTTAGATTTTTGATTGAAAATTAAACGTAATTTTGGCATCTCTCCGAGGTAATTATTGAAAATATTACAGTATAAAAATGATTTGTACATCATTAAAAAATTTAAAATTATTTTTTCTGTGTTAATGTTTTTGGTGTATAAATATTTTGTGTAGATATAATCAAAATATATTTTAAGTGAATATATAGCAAACATTATATATTACATTTTACAAAAAGATTCATATGAATTCTGGACAAATATTAAATTTATCATCCACAATGATAAGAGGAACATTAAAAATACATGTTGCTGACAGAAAACATTAAAAAAATAGCAAACATGTTTTCCCCTTCTTTTTTTTTCTCTGTGTTAGAATCTGAATTTCTAATCTATGAGTAATACAAATCATTAACGTCAAGGCAAATTTTAGTAAAGGTATATTTCAAATCAATGTCAAAAATAGATTTCAGAAAAGAAAGCTATATTACTTAATTGTGGGAATAAGTTGTAAAAAATGTAAATTTAGATTTTAAATACTTTTAACATGCAAAACATAAAGACCAAATTTTACATTATTTTAAGCTAGAAATTGGGTTATACTGCTAAAGTCTTTCCATTTTTTTACGAATTTTTGAGTAGCTGATAAAAAATTAGAGATAGTAATATTAATAAAAAGTGTCAGGGCTTTTAAACTTGAATTATACATTTATTAAATGTTTAAATTATCATGCTGATGAAACCATTAAGATCAAATAACATAAAAAGTTTGATTAAAATTTTTAGTTCCCATTAATTCCAACGAGCTAGCTGGTCACCAGAGGTAATTAAAAGTTGTAAAAAATAAGCATTTCTTTTATATCAATTTCAATAGTCACATCAAAAAACGACAACTGATCAATGGGTTGCCCATCTTAAGGCATCAATTAATTTGCTTAATACTATGATCCCGGTCTCCTCCCAATATCGCTCTGTTCGTTGAAAACCTGACTTGGGCATTTGCGTAGGGTGAAAAATAGTCCTGCATCGGTGGCTAATATAAATAAAATGATTTAATTAAGTTTTTGTGTATGAAAAATGATCCTAGGCTTTTTGAGGTACTAAAACTCTTAACACTCCTAGGACTCATAGAGTTTAAAATAATGAAAATAAAAGTTTCATAACTCGATCAGTTTTACTTGAAGATTAATAGTTTACTGTATCGTGGAATAAAGTTTGTTGCTAAATATAAGGAAGCTATCTAAAAATTGTAATTTAATTTAATTTGATGCATTTATTTTAATTTCGTATTAATGCAACATTCATTCACTGAAGCAGCATGAATTATAATATTTTACATCATTTAGAGAAATTATCCAATTGCCCACCTCTTAATTATTTAGAAATAAACTTTTGGAGTCAGAATTAGAGCGGACACCTTCAATATTATAACTCTTCATTTTAGCGAATTGTTAAAAAAAAAAAAATACACTATTATTAAGATTATCCATTTGTTATGAAATATTCTACGCATATCTTCAAAATAAACAAACTAACTGCGCCTTTCTTTACAAAATACTGGGATGCAGCTCTCCATTATCCGCATTGCATTTTAATTATACTTATCTTGGGTCTCTTGATCCACGGCCAAAACACGAGATTTCACTCCTCAGTGAAGTAATTAAATTTGAACGCAATTCTATAACTTCCTTCCCATTGGAGGGGAAGAATGGCATTTTTACAGCAATCGGACAAAGCGAGTCACCGTCTCATTTAACCGCTTTAATCAGTATCTAATTACCTGGAGACTTATCCACGGGTTAGGAATGCCAAAGAATTTTTAATAGGGCATCGTCAAAGTCAAAGTGTCCGTTTGCCCATAAATGACTGGATGGATAACCCTTTCAGGGCTGCGGGACCTTTTGAAGCTCCAGAAGCCGTTGGTGTCTCGCCAAATTGAATCACTCTTCCTGGCAGAGTGGAATCGTTATTGAGGCAGATGGTCGCTTTTGCTTAAGTGACATACTTTAATCCCTGTTCGTTCGGATGTCAGATCCCGTTTGAGAGTTGACAGATGGAAGAATTCAGAGGTTTGAAGTTGGAATTTAATAGAACAATAATAATATATAACTGCAAATCATAAACAAAGTATCCGTTCTTTTTACTTTCTCATAAGTGTAATTTGGTACGCAGTCCTTTCATAAAATTCGCAGATTTCTAGCAAATTTTGAGTAATATCTGTTCATAAAAAGTCCGACTGCTTGAATATAAAATAAAGTGATAGTTAAGAAAACGAAGTGATAGATAAAATTAGGTACACAAATTTAACATCATATATTAAGCACGTATAAACTTTTGAGTCAAATCAACAAGGGATTGTCTATCTATTGGTCTGTACTTACAATAATTTAAAAGATAATAAACGCGATAATTCACAAACGTAATGACTTAAATAATGAGATTTTCCAACTATAAGTGCAGTTTTTGCGCCAATTTTTTGTTTCAATCAGTTGAGAAAAACCTGTCTACAGTACAAATTCGATTTTTGTATATTACTCACGCATGTCAGGGGTTAAACACCAAATAACTCGCCAACGAGGCATGATAAGCTCAGTAAATATAATAAATTCATAAATACTTCAAAAGTGAATATTACGTAACTATTGTTTACCTTTGCCGTATAAGATGTTCTCCGGTATCACAAGTTTATTAGAGAGTGTGCGTAAGAGTTTTGTGAGAAATACTCCCGCTGGTTTATACTTTGTTTACTCTACAGCTATCTACATTGTGTAAATATTGCAAAAAAAAAAAAAAAAAAAAAAAACCAAGTGGAATCTTGTCACCAATTTAGTAGCGTGGTTGTTTCTAACTTTGTGAAGATATAATAATGGTCACAAAAAATTATTGTAACACAATTTATAAACCAGTAAATAAAAAAAATTTTAATATTATAATCATTCTGACAAACCACAAGTTAAACAGTTGATGAAACTGATAAAAAAGTACTTTTAAACATAGCTTTGCTTATAATTATATGTAAAGTTTCATTAAGCAGAGATGTCTTTAAACAATCTATTCGAAATAAGAATATGATATACAGAATCTTTCTAACATAAATATCGATACAAAATAGTACATATTAAACCAAAAAAATGTTTGAAACTTGCGAATAATTTCAATTCTCGTAGTAAAATTGAAGGAACTCCTCTTTAGATTCACTGAACTATTCTTTACTCTTGTAAAATTTATGCATGATATGCTAATAATATTCATTTCCGCACATTAATAACTCATTCCTCTTAAAAATTTATTGTCTTTAAGATCTGAAAACTTTTTTTCCAAATAAGCTGCAGCATTCTGTCAAAACTTGTGGATGTCACTTGATTTTCGAGAGTATATGTGTTGAAAGTACTAGTTTTTATTAAATTGTTAGCCCAAATATCTCTATCAGTGCATCGTCTGCCGGCTCTTTGCTTTGTGAATTTTGACTATCAGATTAATAGTGTCCTGGAAGATAAATTTATGTTACATAACCCGTTCGCGACCAAGGTCCCGTGGACGCGACGCAGCGATTGCACTCTTATCAGCCCAACGTCGCTTCCACGCGAAGAGCTCCGATTGATACGGAGAGACCAGCGTCGCGTATGCGTAATCGGAAATCGGAACGTTTTATTTGAATTTTTAAATGCTACTAGATGGCGGTAAACGGCAACGGTTTTCACAACGGTCGACTCATATGGTATTTGACCTTCATGAACGGGCATTAGTTTCTGTTCTTGCTTCTGTATTTGATATAATTATTGATGTAAACAAAGTGAGAATCACGGCTCTTTAAAGGGCTGGGATTTATTGCGCGCTGTGTTTATATTTTGACAGATTGTGGAAATTTATTGAACGTTTATTAGTTAAAATGTTGGGATAGAATTGCGTTTGCCTTTTGAGGTTTGATAGAGCGAGATAGCGGATTATTGCAAGGGGTAAGAGTAAAATATTTATGAGTGGTGTTCGGTTTTGGCGGCGTTTTTTTATGTGTGTGTTTCGTAGAAATTTTGGGATATGTGATGGGATTATAATTTTGTGGATTATAATATGTGATGGGATGTAAATTTGGAGTCTTTTTATTAAAATGCTGATTTTATACGAATTTTTTTGTAAAATTAGGCTTAACTGCTTAAAATGCGCGGGCCGGTAGTGACGCTCCGTTTCAGAGCGTTCGGTCCCGTGACTGAGTTTTATTTCCGGCGCGCTGGTCCTCAAGGGGATAAAGGACTCAATTAGCTTCTAATAACATTTCAGCCAATTTTTTTAATTAGACACACATTTAACTTTTATTTCAAATATTTAATTTTGATTCTTGATTTTAAATTTATTTCATAATCAAAATTGAAAAATTTTCGAAATAAAAATAGAAAATAACGAATACCAAGAAATCATGTAACTTCAAATATTACTTTCAAAGGGAAATGACAAAAAAAGATCGTAGCTAATCTTGCACCGCTTTGGTTTTCTGACTCATTACAGCAACTAAGTTATAAACTGCTTAATGAAAAATTTTGAGTATTTCAAACATTTTTTCTGAGAAATTCAACTGATTGTGATGTATTAATCATGGTTTATAGAACTGATATTTATCTTGATTGATGAGGATTACCTTAAAATGACTGATTGAATAATTTGAAAAATTGAATCCTAAATATGACGATGAATTCAGTATAGAATTAATTTATAACTAAAGCAAAAAAATTAGCTTAGTGAATGTGCTCGCCACTTTCCTGAACCATAATTTTGAATATTTACTTAACTTGCGTATGAGCTATTTTTAATTATTTACATAAATTAAACAGTATCTTTACTTCAGTTTGAATTAATTTAAGGCGACAGTTAAGAAGTTTATATACATTGCCAGCATTTCATTATAACTTACAAATTATAGTTTTTAATTTTCAAACAATGAGGTAATAAAAGGATGTTTCGTCTTTCCGTATAACATTCCTGTTTTTGTTTGTGAGGTTGTGTTTTTCCGAAAGGATTCTTTTTATTATAAAGAAATTATAAACAAACAAAATAGTTAAAACAAGCGATTTTAACTAATTTTTTTCATGAATTTACTTAAAAATTATAACTTGATTAAAAAAAACTAGTTCAACATTTTATAAACAGTTTAATCTTAAAGATCTCAAAATTATTATACATATTGAACAACAGTGCATTATTTACATCTGCACATAATATAATAACTATTCAAGATATTAAACAGTAGAAACAACCATCAAACTGATATTCATAAAAGTAAGATTTAAAATTAAAATTATGCCTTTTAAAAGAATTTCATATAATTTGTGAAGTAATCAAATACTTTGCGGTGTTTCAGTTTCCATTAAAACAAGCTCGCTGAGAATAATTAACAATCTATACTAGCTAACTGACTACTACGGAAAGATTTTAATCACAATATTGACATAAATTGTATCTTTGCACAATGCCGGCTCGCTGTACCATTGGATTATAAAGAGAATATCTATAAAAGAAAGAGCATGCTTTGTCAACATTTAGTCCAGCCTCATCATCAGGTATCCACTCCCATTTATTAAGATTAATTTTTCGTATGTGTTTGTAAACGTTGGCACTTCGCAGCAACATTTTGACTTCATCAAGATCTGAATTCATGCCTATGTATGAAAGAATTCCCCTTAAAATGTTATCAGGGTTCTTCAAAAAATGTTCATATAAAACAATTTTATAAAAGTCTTTGTGCCCACTGCCTTCTAGGCGTTTAGCATTCTGTGCATCATGAAGCATCCTGGCACAAAGACTTCTGCCTTGAAAGAACATATCAGACCCCGTGGTCCATCCCGGATGACTTTTTCTATTCCGCAAGTGAAGATTGACTCTCGGGTCTTGTTGCAAAATGATAACCCTTGCAGATCCTCTGTTCCTCATCAAAAATGAGTGCACATCTTGGATGTACACACGAATGGTCTTGGACAAGATGACTGGTTTGGAGAGACACAATTGTTGGACACACTCAGAAATATTACTCTGTTGCTGCTGCTGGCAAAGAGTGTAGGCTTTCCTGGCCATTTTCTTCACCATATCTTCAGAATAACTTAATTTAGAATCAACAATCTTGCAGTCGAAAAGATCTGTCAGGTATTCGGTGGCCTCAGAAATGTATCTTCGAGAGATTGGCTCTTCGCCATCTTTTTGCGCCGTGGAATCAAATGGATAGAGCGGTTCGTTGAAATAAAATATATCCGGATGGTTACTGAGAATGTCGCCAAGTTCAAGAGAACCTGATTTAAAGTATGATAGTATCAAGACTTTTTTAGCAATGGTTGTAGGCCTGTTGGGCAGTTTTTGAGATTTTATGGTTTTGAAATCCTGTACTTGCATCGGCACTGTGTTAGGGAGAATATGCACACTGTCTAGATTTGGAGCTTTTTCCAACTTCTTTTTCTTTTCTTTCTTGGTTGGTTTTACCTTGCTCTGTTTGGTGGTAGATTTCTTTTTAATAACATCACAATTTAATTCTGAAAAGAAAAACAGTTTTTATTATTTACTAATGAAAAACTACATTTTTAATTAAAATTAAAAATATGAAATTTTGTATGATTCTTAATTGATGCTGGTTACTGTTTTTAAAAAATCTTCCAAATTTTTATAATCACAGCTTCACAGTTAATTAGATGGCAACGATTGTTAATTAGAAACTTTAACAACTTATGACATGACAGTTGTCTGTTTTCGTTTTATGACAACAAAAAGAAATAGCACTCAAAAAGATATAAACTAAGCAAGATACAAATTAAGTGCGTGATATTAATGGAGACATTTCTAGTTAATTAGGCGTCTTTGACGATCAAGTAGTAATCTTTTTTTGTGTTAAGTGATTAATATGGACTGTGTTTTTTAAGAATTACACATTCGTATTTGATATGATTGAAGAAACATGCTCTTGATTGAATCAGTTCTACTAAAAATTACTGTAGGAATGCGATAAAATTAAGAAGTGTATATATGTATATTGCCTAAAAGTAGGAATTTTTTAGACTTTGACAAAAACACGCCATTGATTGCATATGTTTGAATTTTATAACTTTAAGAGCATTGTAGCAGATTGTGTATCAGACCAACATTTTTTTCATTTCTACAAAATTTTATTAAAAATAAATTACAAATTTGAGCGAAAATAAAAATTATATCATTAAAAAGTTAATATTTTGGGTTTTAAAATAGTACAAAATCCATTTTTAAAACACGATATTTTTGAAAATAAGAACATCAAATCCATAATAATTCATAGAAATTGTCTATGTTTAGACGATTAAATCTCAATAAAACTTTTTTGTTGACTCTTATTCTTGATTTGGAGTTTTGGAGATTACAATGACACGTCGAGTCCTCTGCCGAGTATTTACTATAATATTTTAAGTTTTCATAAATTATCTCAGTGAAAATTTGAATCATTTGCAACTGCAAAACGTTCAGTGGAACAATCTAAAATGTTTATATGGTTTGTGTACCTTTGACTGTTGACATTTGATAATAAATAGCAACATCTATTTCTGCGGCACAAATATTGACAATTTATCTATTTATATGTATAAAACTTTAATGCAAGTCCATCTGTAAATGGTTCAGCGAAACAGTCTGAAATGTTTACGCAGAGGCTGGTTTATATTTGAGTATTGCCGTTTGATAATAAATAAGAAGAGTGATTTATACCCCATATACATTAGAGATTTATGCATTTAGATATATATCTACTGCTAATGCAGATAGATATTTCATTAATGTGAATAATTATTTTATCGTTGGACTGTTATATAACTTATATTCAATCTATTTCACATTTTTGACAACAACAAAAAATTGGATTCAATAATCCTGATAAAATAATATCTAATAGAATTGATTGTCTGAAATAGAATTTCTTTCACTTGTTGAAAGTGAAAAAGATTCTATCCTAAATAATCAATTCTATTAGATATTTTTTATCAAGATTATTGATGTTCATCTGAGCAAGTTGGTCATAAATATTTTCGGTATTAAGGTAAAAACTTTATGATCTTCTTATCTTATTTAATTTAAATTTTATTTAAAAGTTAATTTCTTTCCATTACTGTTGTTTAATATTTTCGTAATATTTCAAAACTCATTTTGTATCAAACGAACAGTTTTGGGCAGTTATATCACTTAAATTAACTCAATCTCACAATTTTAACAAAAAAAATTTAACAAAAATTGTTTTTTTTTAAATGGAAAGAAAAAGTGAATGTTAAAAGTGAAAAAATTCTATTCTATTTAATCAAATTTCCTTATTAAATTCTATAGGATATAATTTATCAGGATTATTGATATTCATTTGAGAAAGTTAACTATCAATATTTTCGGTATTTATGTAAAAATTTTATGATCGTGTTTTCTTATTTTAATTAAATATGATTTATACTTTAGTTTCTTTTCAGTACTGTTGTTATTACTTTTCCTAATGTTTCGGGACCCAGTTAATATCTAACACTGCTTTTAACAAGGAGTATTTTTGAATTTTAAAATCTGATCCACGTAAATGCCAATGCTTAGAAAAGCAAATGTGGAACAAATTGCAGTTTGGTAAATTATTATTATGTGCCACAAGATATACTTACCCATTTACTGGGTAAGATAATTACACTTAATGGCACCTTTGTTCTGATAAAATATGGGAGTAATTAGCCTCTAATTTCGCTTGTTTCCTCTTTTTTATGGAATTTTAATAATTTATTAGCTGCTGAAATGGCGGAGAAAGCATGTCTAATTATTGTTTTCATTGTATTCAGTCGTTAAACGGAAAGAGTAACTTTAAAAGAGAGGTAAGGAAAGCCAATATAATGAAATAATGCAGATTTAATTTGTAAAAATAACCGCTCTTGTGGCCGGCTTTCTGGCCTAGGGGTAGTGCGTCTTCCCCGTGATCTAGACGTCCTGGTTTCGGCATGGCTGTTCTTCCTGTAGTGCTATATCTGTGAGGGGTATGAAAGAGCCCCCCTGTAAAGTATTATCTTCATATGAGCTTGAAGTCAGACTTCTGCTTTCTGGTACTCAGGGTCTTTACCCTCAGAAGCTACTGCAATCCCTCTTTCAGTTGTAAAGCGTCATCATCAAATGTAATTTTAGTTTATTATTAGAGTCAAACATTTATAAAGCAAATGCTATCTAATTTGAACATTTTTATTGCAAATTCTCAATAATTCGATTTCCTCCCTTTCGCAATGTCGTTTTCACCGATAGATAACGGTTTGAAATTGCGGATTCCGCAGGAAAATAGTTCTGTTGATTGAAAATGTTCAGTTAATTTAATCTAATTAAACTGTTAATGAGAAAAACCGTTTTGAGATATGTATAAAATTTGATGCTTTTGCAATACGATAAAACATCAACAGCGATCGATACGATATCATTCTTACGAATATGATAAAACATTAACCAAATTTAATAAATTTAAACGAGAAATGGCTCAAATGATTTGGATTAAATTTTATATTTAGACAAAATTTTGCTTTTTAAATTTATCTACGTAGGTTTTTTTCCTGAAAAATACCGATTTTACACACTCAAAAGAACACATTTTTTTATAAATAACTATTAAAATAATTATATTCACCTTCCACTTCGAAATGTGGGCAATGCAGAATAGTAGTCAGAAAACAAGAATGGTGTGTGTGTTACGAATTGCCGATCCGAGCCATATTTTATTCCATTACTTATATATTTATATTTAAAACTTTTTACTTTTTAAATTTATCTATATAAGTATCTTTTCTGAAAAAAAAACGCAATTTTATACAAAAAATCTTTTTATAACTAACTATTAAAGCTTTTTTCTATTTGCTCTCATGCTAACAATATCATATAGAACCATCTTGGACACTGTTTCACCATGGTGAAACTGAGTACAAGTTCAAAATTATAGGTAAATTATAAAATGAATATTGAATATTGCAGATTATTTCGAATGTCATGTTAAACTAAGTGTATTCGTGATTTATTTTTTTTAAATAACTATTCATATGAAGGAAATATTGAAAAATATTGATATGTGATTTGTATCTAAATATTTTCTCCAAAAAAAACACCGTTTTACAACCAAAAATAACCCTGCCGGACGAACTTTAGTCTTCCAGATATTGATCTGTAAAGCATGAAAATTCAACAGATACAAAATCGGTTATATTAGATTCTTAAAGGTAGAAGAGCTGCCTTTGACAGATGCAATTCTCAAACCTGTGAATGAGTAAAGTATATTACCTAATTTATCGGTAATGATCTGTTTTAATGCTCCATTATTTCATATTTATTTAGGAGTATTTCTTCTGTACTAAGCAATCAAGAAAAGTAAATTTTGTCATCGCCTGCTACTAAAAATAAACCAGACATTTTCACTTAAGAGAATATTCTTTATAAGCAATGTCACAAGATCACGCGACATTCTTGTCACACCAAGATTTTTTCAAGGTCACAATAACTATTAGCGAGTTCAGAAAAATGTCATATAATGGGAAAGTGGTGGTTGCCATTGACAAGTGACAAAAATAAATACAAAGAAATATTTCTTCTTTAAAGTGCCGAGTACCCAATTTGGTTCTACAAGATTCCATTTATATTTTATTTTTCTTTTAATTTTTAATAATTCGAATTTGATTTTCGATATGCACTGAAGAAATTCATTAAATGGTATAATAGTAAAAGTTATAGTTGATGTAAATAGTTTCCTATAACTTTTGTTCTTAATAGTTTTTTTCCCAAATCATTCATTCACGGCCGAGAAAAACTTTTCAAATTTCAACTTCAATTTATTTTGTCATGGGAATCATAATTTACGTCGAAAAGAGGCGATGAAAAACTGACGTCGGTTTACATCGTGATACAAGAGTGAAGTAACAGAACTTTTTCCCTTCCATAATTTAACTGCGATTTTTACAGGGATTTCTTTGACATTTGTAGAATTCAGAAACAAGCATCTTAGATATTTTTCACAAGAATGTTGTAAGCATTAGGGATTTTATCTGTTCTCTCAAAATGCGAAAAAATGCAAAAGCCATTAATTTTCAAGAGCGCGTGTAAAACATAATTAAACAAAAAAAATGGGAATTGGAGGGGGAAATAAAAGAACATTTTAGAATAAAGCTAATTTAAAATAAAAATTAGAAAATTCATAAAGATTTAAATTAAATTCAGAGGGAATTAGAATTAAGGTATTATTTAATTAGTATTTTGTAATACACTTGTGTAAATATTTTCCTAGTATTCTTGTTATTCGTTAGTATTATCGATTTATCAAAAAGAAAAAAAATAATAACTGCTCGTGGTAAACTGAAAAATGAAATAGGGCCCTTTTTGTTTAGATTAAAAGTGTTAAAATGCATGCTATTTTTGTAAGAGTAATTAAATATTGTAATACCTCGGATGACAGGAGGGTTAAGAAATATCAAAATGTATTGCTATGTATTATTGAGTTCTTAATTGATGGATATATGGGCAACATTGTATATACAGCAAAGTTGTAGGAAAGAATAAAATGATTGCCCTGAGTGAAAACTCTATGAATAGGGAAAAGTCATCTTTTTTCAACGTAAAGAGAAGTAAGGATGGATTTTTTTTTTTCAAATTCTGCTTCTAATTTCATTAAAGTTCGAGATTCCACCCTAAAATAGGAAAAATAAAACATAATTGTTGAAACTTGTCCATCATCATCTCCTATGATTATATTAAAAAATACTGGATATTAAGATAGTGAATAATTAGATAAATTATTGAGAATAATTAGAATATTTTATTGATCTTCAACAGCATGTAAAAATTACTTAATATTTTCGGGTTTTTTTTTTTTTTTTTTTTGCTAGATGGCTTGTATATACATGTATTTGTTCTTTTGTTCTTACTGAAGCGTATTTCTCTGCATTTCAAATGAAATTATGGTGTTGAAATCAGGGTTAGAATTCATGCTATTCACAAGATGACGCGATTATAAAGAGCTTGTTCAGAAAAAATATGATGAAATATCTCCCAAGTTGTGTTTTGAGGGCCACAAAAGTGCAATTTTCATTTAAAGAATCATCACCAAATATGATGCAACATTAACATTTAGCAATTGTTCAAACTAACAGTTGGCATCATTATACATTCTTTATCATCGGCGATTATATCTTACGATTAGGGCCAGATTATTAAATAAGAAAAATAGGCAAATTACCTAAGGGCCCTAAGCCCTCAAAGCTTTGTTGTTGCGTTCGAACATATTCAAATTAAAATCTAAATTGTTTAAATTAATTTTCGAACTCTCATTATTCTAAAAAAAAAATGTGAGAACAGCAAAATAAAATTAGCTTTCAGGACGTGGAGAGGTAAAGCGAGCGTGAAAAAAATGTGAAATAACTATTTTACGTCCTAAGAAAAGATTAAATATGTTTATCTGATGTTTGAAGCCCAAATTATCTGCGATTATATAAAATCAAAAAAATTAATTATAAGCAAGGCACATAAAGCTATATTTAAATTATTCTTGTAAAAAAATGCAGATATATATAGATTAATGAATATATACTTCAGTAAAATATCAAAATTCACAATCTTTCCATATTTAAAATTTTTTTTAAATGTTTAAATTTAAATTATCTGTTAAATTATTGTCGGTTAACATAATCTTTTTAATGAATTTTAAAAATTTGCTTATTGTATTAACTTAAAATTATTTGCTGGATTTATTGAAAATATTTAGTACTAAATACCTATTAGAGAAATAAATTTGGTTTCTTAAATTGTTTCTAAAGGTCAGTAAGTAAATTTCAAATTCTCTATCCTGATTTTATTTTAAAATTTTTAATATTTATATTTTTAAAGGTAATCTGTGATATATTGATCAATATAAAAAAAAACGCCCTTAAATTAAAGACATTGTTTCCAAAATTTTTCAAAACGACATCATTTTATTGGTTATACTATTTCAATATTAAAAACAGAATAAAAACATTATTTGAGAACAAAATTTTCTAGAATAAATTTTCACTATTATTTAATTTTTTTAATTTGTGTACTCACGCTCTTTATTAAAAGATTTAGGTAATCGTTTAATATTTTCTAAATTACACTTGATGATCATATCGAAAATAGATATCTAACAATTCCATAAGCAATAAATACAGGTACTATTGCAAGAACACAAAGACGCTGACTCGTACTATTAATAGCATTGTCGACCCCTGTTATTGCCACGAGAGGTGATCACAGGGCCAAGCCAAAAATAACTTTCCCCGCTACGCTTTGGGTGGGCTTTCAGGATTTAATTTTTTGGTTAATTGTTTCGATATCATCCAAGTATGAAAGACGTGACGTTCAACACGGCCATATCATTTGAATAATTCGTCTCAGCGGTAAGTGTAACTGGTCCAGTGATCATGTCAGTGGTTGCAAACCGATGCTGGGCAATCCATTTCACGGTGTTTAACGTGAATTTTGAAATATCATCTCGTAAAGCTGATGGAAATGGGAGAAATGTTGAAATGTTTTGGAGATATGGTTGGGGAGAGACGTGTACTCACTCTACTGATGGGCGATTGTTATTAATAGTATGCTACAGATATCTGAACAGTACTTCTAACAACTAATTGCTCTGAATTTTCATTCTTTACTTTTCATTTCAAATGCTATTACTGTTTAGAGCATTTATAAGAGGTGCCAAGCTTCCAGGAATATCCCAGTAAAAAAAAAGATTAATTCAAATGTTAACTATATATATATATATACAAGGTGGCCAGAAATAAAACACCCCTACTCTGACCTCCATGGATATCGAACTACTCAGTGTAAAGGCTCAAAATTTTGTACACATACTATTCAAAATATGGGGAAACGGATTTCACGAAAAAAAAATTAGTTCCTGAAATCACCGATAGGTGGCGCGGCACAACTGGAACTATGATCAAAAGACACAAATAATAATAAAAATTAAAATGTTTATGCGAAATGGAATGCTTCCATGCTTCCTTTTTAATTTTTCTGCCCCTTATGGAAAATAAAAATAGTAAAGAAGCTAGAACTCCCGTTGTAACTGCAATTTCATACTGTAACCAGAAAAATTTGCATAAAGCATGGTTAGAAGCCATGTTCTGGGTATAAAAGAAGTTAAAAGGTGGGGAATGTCATTCTTATTAGTGATGGCTGTCACGCTGCCAGAACGCGCTTTGCTTGTGAAGTTGTTTTACGAGAATAAAGGAAATGCTCCAGCAGCACTTCGAGAGTTTCGCCGACTTAAGGATTTGCGTAAGGGACCATTGCTTCCACAAGCTCTCAGGAGAATGATCGCTCGATTCGAGGAAACTGGACATCTTGGAGTTCAGCCTGGTCGAGGACGCAAACCGGTTCGTTCAGATGTCGTTGAAGATGTTGCCACCAGTATTGTTGAACAGTCAATGGATAATGTTTTAGGCTGCAGTAGTGCACGTGCAGTGTCACGACACTTGGGTGTTCCCTATAGCACAGTGTGGAACGTACTCAGAAAAATGGTGCATTGTTTCCCGTACAAAATCCGCCCTAATCAACAATTGCTGGCCACAGACAGGGAGATGCGACTGACCTTTGCATTGACATTTCTTGCTAGAGTTGAAGTGGATGCATCGTGGCCGTGGCAGATTCTGTGGAGCGATGAGGCCCATTTCCACCTCAGTGGAACAGTGAACACCCATAACTGTCGCATATGGGACACGACAAACCCCCGTACCTTCCAAGAGATTCCACTCCACTCACCGAAAGTTACAGTCTGGTGTGGATTCACAGCCACATTCATCCTTGGACCGTTCTTTTTCGAAGAGGTTACTTCCAATGGCCTTGAGACATGTACCGTGACGGCCAACAGGTACAAAAGGATGCTCGAAACATTTGTTGTACCCCATTTGCAGCAGCGCCAATGCCTTGACACCATTACTTTTATGCAAGATGGAGCACCTCCACACATTGGACTCCCTGTGCAACAGTTTCTTCGCCAACATTTCACCACTGACAGAATAATCAGTCGCGCGTTTCCGACAACTTGGCCATCTCGTTCACCGGATCTTAATCCGTGTGATTTTTGGCTTTGGGGACACTTAAAAAACCTTGTTTATCGAGAACGTCTGATAACCTTGGCAGATTTGAAAGAGAGTATCAGTCTGCATGTGAGAAGCATCTCAGATGACCAGTTACGATCCGCAGTTGAACAAGCTGTTCACAGACTTCACATTTTACATCTTCAGGAAGGGAACCATATTGAGCAGCATTCCCTGCATCGATAACGTTCTTGTTTCATGTATGCTTGGTACTTTCAAATAAAATGTGTTTAAAACGTGTTTTTGTGTCTTTTCAGCATACGTCCAGTGGTACAGCGCCACCTATCGGTGATTTCTGGAACTAAATTTTTTTTTCGTGAAATCCGCTTCCCCATTTTTTGAATAGTATGTCCACAAATTTTCAAGCCTTTACACTGAGTAGTTCGATATCCAGGGAGGTCAGAGTAGGGGTGTTTTATTTCTGGCCACCCGGTATATAAAATATATATATATACATACATACATATACATATATATATATAAAATATATATATATACATACATACATATACATATATATATATAACATTTGAATTAAATGTAACATGCTTATAACGTATAATTTATGTATGTATGCTCCATCATTCATATATGAATTATGCTTAGAGTTTAGAGTTTTTGGCAACAGAAGCACGTCGTTTTTTATATCAAATGTCATCTGTCTATAGTAATTATTGATTTTCTTATCATTTATTGAATCTTATCAGAATTCATCTGAAATATTTTTAATTTGACCAAGTAAACACTCAGCAGACAGTAGTATGATTTGTTCCATCTACTGTAAACCCTTTTCTCCCTATCATGAACTAACGGGGCCTTCACTATTTCTATATCCTCTGTGTTTTAAAATGGACCGGGATACACTGGTTGATAAGGTCTTGGATTCGCATCCCTTGTGTTGCGAGTTCAAACCCCGCCGTCTAAAGTCTCCCCATTTATGTGGTAGTTGATGCTCGCATAAATCTGTTGTGGAAAAAATCTGTTGTCACAGAATCCTCCATGTCGAGACAATATCACAGGTTCAAAGATGATCGTCTCTGATTAAGCTCTAAATTACGATTTGTGAATAAAATGCATGAATGAAATCCACCCCGTAAAAAGGGTTGTGAAGCATGAGTAGCTAAGTCATACTTTTGACCTCAGATGGCACTATTGAAACAAAAGACGCTCTCTAGGTTTAAAATCACTGACAATCCATCAGCGGGCTTGTCTATGATAAGTGCCTTAAGAAAAACAACGGTATTTTAAAATATCAAATATACAAATTATTATTTGGAGATATGAGATAGCAGTTAAGTCTTGAGGAACTGATAATAAAATCATACATCTTTAAATTTTTCTTCTTAATTTCTTTGGTTAGATAGGGTATTAATAATTTCATAATCGTATTTATGAAACTAATTTCTAATATTCTGATTAAAAAATGATATCTTTAATTTTAGTTATAATCAGCTATCCATTCATAATTCAAGCTAATTCAAACTATTTTCATGTAAGAGAATATGTATGTTTCAAATACTCTCTTTTCAATTAAACAAGACCGTGCAAGCTTTTCCAAGCAGAATAACATTCATGAATTGTATTCATCGAAATATTCCAAGCAAATACTTTTGATAAATTTCATTTTTAAATTTGACGAATAAATAGATTTTTTCCTATTTCACATGTTGTTTATCTAAAATTATTTCCCTATACTCCTGTTTTGTTTTATAAATTACATATTCTAGGTTATTTGAAAATCTGGAAAACTTTTTTAAATCAGCAGTTCTCTAACAAATAACCATAGGGAATTAGCACAGTAAGGAGAGGAACAAATGTGAATGGTTTTTGTCAGAAAAAGTGTGAATGTCACTATCATAAAAAGAGGAACTCAGTTTCGGGATGAGAAATCGCACTTTTAAACAGAATAAAACAACATTTCCTTTGATGTAACATAATATGGTCTGTGTGTTGTTGTGTTTTTGCAATATATTTGTGGACAGATGGCTATACTTTTGAATGGAAGACAATAATGAGCATTTATGAGTTGTAATACTCAGCTCTACGCCTTATCTTTCATAATCCTCTACTTAGACAACTGCAGAATTATCTGATTGCTTAATATGTATGTTTGCTTAGTATATATTCATTAGATTGTTAAGTATGACATCGTAGATTGCGAGTTATAGATTTTTAAACTTTTCCCTACCTTTGGAACCAGCGTCCTGTCCTATGGGTAGCACGTCTCCCTCGATATCTGGCCCCCCCACCCCCGTAAAAAGGGGTTATGCAAGTGAATGTGTGAGCGCCATTTTCATATAAGCTAGAAGTCAGAATTCTGCCCTAGGGTATTTAGAGCTATTTACCCTCAGACACTATTACCCCCCTTCTTTTTCCGAGGTAACGCGGTCACGACCTCATCTTAATCCTCCGAATTTTGGATCACTTTATGGTGATTACTGGTAGTTGTACAAACATTAAAATTATAGATATAGTCACAGAAGGCTTTTGATATGGTAAAAATATTAAAGAAATTCTGCAATGAATCTGTAAATTAATAATTTAGTATCATTTAAACATTAGAATTCGACAGTGAAATGATTGTGAAATTATTTAAATTATTTTCGCTATAAATTCTTGCCTGTTACCTTTTGTTATTTCATTTGCACATGTTGGTTTGACTCGAACTTGAACCAGTGAAGTCTGCCTGTTCAAATGGTACTGACCGTATGAGAACAGGCACAAGAATAAGCTAAGGATCATTAAACATTTCGTAACTCGTGGACTGAACATGGAATAAAGCAGCCACTGCCGTCGGAACACTTTCATAAAAAGTATCCCTCACAATGGTTTAATCTGAAAAAAAAAAATACGTATTATAATGAATCCAACAATTATTTAAGAAAATTGCATGTATTTGGAATAAGATATGCAATTTTGGAAGTGAGGAATTTAAACTTTCTTGTTGAAGCAATTCAGTTTTATAATTAACAACTTCTTATTGTTGTGGTAAGTGTTGAAGTCATGGCTATTTTTAGTAAGCTTTTTTATAAATGAAAACATCCAAAATTATTTATATCTACCTATAGAATATTATTTAATTTCATTTATAAGAGGTTCAATAGTGACCTAATAACTAATTTTTAAATTGTAAGAACTATATATGTACTCTAATGGTTTTTTAATTTAAAAAAATTACATAATAGTTAAATACTATTATTAAATACAGACCTATCTTCAGATGATCAGGAGTTAGTTGTGGAGCTTGATTAGATAGGATTCCCTGCAATTATTCAATATATATGACATATTATTCTTTAAAAAAACTATAAGTAATTCTTTTATTTTTAATTCATTTATATTAGATGTTTTATTTTAAAATAAATTTGATAAGAAATTTAAAATGGCATTTGTTTTGTCATTAATTAAAACAGTTCCTTCGAATACCGAAAAGCCTAAATAGTTATCGACAGCATCTTATTGAAATTATAACAATAATCAAGTGAGAATTACTTCTACTCTTTATAAAAAATGACAAAGAATAATCATAAAATTTTTAAACAAGTAAACCTAACATAAACCTAACATTTTTAAACCCCACTTGTCTCAGTACGCTGAAAAAATAAGATTATTTTGTTTTAGCTATTTTCTAATTTTTTACTTAAATTTGTAATTAAATATTATAAATAACACAGAATTTTGACCAAAAAAATGTCTCCACAGCTCTACAAGGTAAAGAATATGGTGTGAATTAAAATGTAATTAAGTTAATCGTTAAATAGTAATACAGTTCTGAAAATAGAAGAAAACTTTAACAGTCGAAACTGCGGGCCGTCAATTACCCGAATAGTTTTAAGGACGGGGCTGGAAGGGGGGGGGGGTCTCTAATAATGTTGAATCATGATAAAATAGTAAGAAAGTTGCTTGAATCGGCAGCCAATTCTTTAAGTTTCCATACCTTAACAACGTGAACAACAATTAATTTAATAAGAAGAAATCAAATAGTAGAATGGAATTTTTATATTCTCGAAACATGTCTCAAAAGAGAGACCCCTGCCGATAGGTCTTCGCGGTATATAAAAATTGATTGTTGAAAACCTCAGTTTTAAAAGAGTTTGAAAAAAATGCCATGTATCTGTGATTTATAGTTTAAAGAAATATCCTAAATCAAGTACCTAAATTCGATATGAAAACTGGAAGAAAGAAAGAAAATAGATAGCACATTAATTTTAGAATGCATCCATCAATCAGGTTACATTAGTTGAATGTACTCATTTTTGATCGAAATTTTTTATAAAAAATAAATTAAAAGAATATATTCTCAAAAATAGTTTAGTTTCAGAATTTTTTGAAAAAATGTTTAAAGACCATATTAATTCAAAACAATCTTATACGGCAATTATTACAGTTCAGTGGCATATGCTTCATGCAAAAATATCATTTCATATAGAACTCTGAAGGGTAAATTACATAAGAAATAAATTTTAATAGTATGTAAAAAAGTAAATTTTTCTTAAGACAAAAAAATTGCTCGAAAAATAAGTTAAATTTAAATTAATAAGAAATATTGAGCAATTTGCGACAATTCTATTATTAATAAGGGAAAAAAATCTACAAACATTATTTTATTTCAATTTTTTTTACATGTAGAATAAATAAAGAAAGCTAACAAAAAAACTAAATGAAAATTTATTTTTAGAAATAAGCAACATAGATTAGGTTGAAATACAGCATAGAAAATAAATTTTAATATTATGTAAAAAGTTAATGCGCCAAATGACAAATAAAAACTAAACTAAAAATATATTAATCAAATATTAAAATAATAAGAAGTATTGAACTATTTTAGCCTTATTACCAAAAATGTTATAATTTCTTAGAACAAACAAACATTATTTTATTAAATTTAGATTGAACAAATAACAGTTACAGAAAACTGAATGAAAATTTATTTTTAGAAAAACATTCTTGTCATATTTGATAATTTGAATCTTCTTTCTAAAAGACAAACTTATTATTTTGACATTAAAAAATTGAATATTATTTTCTTTCTCATTGTATAAAGGAATTTAAAATTATTTCAATTTTATTACCGAAAATAAAGTATTTAATCACACCTAAAATAACAAATATGGTGTTAATATTAGTTAATTAAAAATCAAATTCCATCATCAAAAATAAAATCGAAAATTTAGAAATTTATTTCGAGAAACTATCTGTATTAGGAAATTTCTATTTAATTTATAATATGACGAACTTTTACCACTCAGAATACAAATTTAATTTTTTTTGTATCCAAAATTAATGAAATGATATGTAAATTCATTTATATTTAATATTATACTTACTTAAGATTGAAGTAAGATACTAGAAAACCGGAATATAAAACACTGAAAATCTAGAGAGAAAGTCTGGGTCTCATTCAAACGACATGCTAAGAAGCATGCACAATACCGGTGTAAAGAAAGAACTACAAATGAGTTCGTTCCTCCACGTGCCTTAACGGCATGTCCGTGGATCGATGCCCGTTACGGAATCATTTGCTTGCTTTTTTTTATTTTTTGGACAGCAATTTCATTTATGAATTGGCATCACGTAAACCATTTTGGATTTCTTCTCCCGGGTGATTTAATTATCACAAAGTTTTGTAGCAGACAAAAATTTATTAAAAGTTAAACAAAAATTGTATTTAAAAGAATTATTAGCTATATTGTTTTAGATTTGGTGGTATCTTTGTAAAGAAATGATTTTTCAATTTTTGAGAATTTTTTATGGCATTTTTCTTTCTTACTTGACATATTTTATGCATTCGAAACAAGAATTGTTCTCCAAAAAATTATTCATATTAAAAAGGGAGATTTCGTACTCCCAAAGGAGGTTTGAACATTAAATAATGACTTTTAACTGATAAAATTTTAATATGCATAATGTGTAAATCATTAAATATAAAGTGAGAGTAATTCTTTTCTGACCAATCAAATTACTTTTTTTTTTTAAAATCAGTATTCTAAAAAGTACATTTGAGAGATACAATGGAACCCTATGGCAGGTCATTCCAAGTACTGAGCGGAGGAATTCCATGCATGTGAGTGTAGGTTGAAATTTTGTGAAAAGAAAAAGAGTCAAAACATTGTTTTGCCTTTTTTTAAATCCGCAAAACAAATATCGTATATTAAAATAATAAGCATTATTAAATAAATTTAAGACAAAATTAATTTTAAAATTAAATTTCTTGTAGTTTGTAGACTCATCAGAGCAAAAGTTGAGTAACTATCATTGCTATTAAATCATTTTACATTTCCTTTCCTATAGTGTAAATCACGCTTGAGGAATTTGGGATGGATGTAAAATGAAAGGACTCAATAAGAAGTTATTTTATTTTTTAATTTATGAGTATAGAATGATAGAAGATTTTAAATTTTCAACGGCAAAATTGTTACTGAACCGTATTATATATCATCTCTTTTCTTTAAGAGGCTTCAGAATTGCAAGGAGAATAATCACAGCATTTTTAATTGGAATCATAAACATTAAGTAATAAACACAGCATTGAGGAGATTGGGAAGAATTCTTCCAATTTCCTCAATGCACAATGCAACATGCACATAAATATGTAATAATAAAATGCACTCATGCAAAAAATACAAAACATTTTCTGGAATAACATTATATGCAAAATGAAAATTCAAATTTAAAAAAGTAAAAGCGAGAAGACAGCATAAATTCAAGTAAAGACATTGAAAAGGTGAATTACTTTAACGCAAAATGCTTATATATATAAATTAACCAGCTACAAAAGACATGGTTTCAAAATAATGAAAGTATATTCTTGAAAACAAAAGAAAGAAATGTTTGAAAATATAAAGATACAAAGATAATAGTAGAATAGCTGCACATTTATAACTACTAACTCTCAGAATTTTAAGAATACCAAGCAATTATCCAAATAAAAAATTAATGCCATCTTAAAATCCAAAGAGTGTGCGTGTACAATTTTGTCAAATTTGATATATATTGACTGAGCTATCTGTCGTATCAAAAATGATTTCTTCGGAATGGACGAAGCTTAAAATATCGAAATTATTCAAAATCACGCAGTTCGAAAGTTTTCGAATGAAATAAACATCTTGAATTTTCATCTGTTAAAAATTTTTGTACTAAATACTTACTTTTAGTTCTGAGATGAAAATAAAAGAGGAATTAATAATGTCACTCTAAATTTTCCTTACCAAGTGAAATAGATCGTTCCGTCTACATGCACTAGGACAGAGTTTCCCAAACTTTTTTGTGTCGTAGACCCCTTACCATGTTTTTTCGTATTGAATAGACCCCCTACTTTCCTGATATTGATTTCCTGTGAATTTCTAACTGTAGTGAAGTTTACTGTTAAAAACTGAAAGTAAAAACACATGCTAATTTATACATTTATTAATTGAATTTAAATTTATACTACTCAAAATAAAATTTCGTATCTGTTATGTAAAATCTATGTAACATGAAATAAACATAAAATAAACTAACATAAGCAAAAAGTCAATATTTTTAATGAGAAGGATGAGCCTTTAACAATAAATTATCATCATTTGGCGTCAATTTTGTAAGGGTTAATCTTAAATCTCCTCGGCTAATGATGTCCAGTCTGTTTCTTTTATTCGTTAAGAGATTAGTAACAGCGCTAAACCCCTTTTCCACTAGGTATGACGATGGAAAGGAGATTAAAAATTTCCTCGCTATATTCCATAATGCGGGATAAGTAACGAGTATGTTGCAAAGAAGCCAGAATTGCTGATATCCGTTTTTAAACTGAACCTTAAGTTCTTCGTTTGTACTTAGTTCTGTCAGTTTCCTCTTGTATTATGATATTCATTGACGTGTTGTGACCACAAATCGAATACCAACACCCTACAGCTTACACAATTTTATAAACATATATAAAAAAAATTTTACTTCATAGGTACTTTTATGAATAATGTAAATGTTTTGATATTATAAGATAGTATGATGTGAGTAAATAGGTATTATCAGTGTATGTGTTGAGATTTACTATCGTGGATCCCCATTTTCATTTCATGGACCCCCAAATTTTTTTTTCGCTGACGTAGACCCCTTGCAGGTTGTCATAGACCCCTAGGGGTCGATATAGACCACTTTGGGAATCACTGCACTAGGATTATGAAATCAATACAAATATTATAAATGTGAAAGTTTGGATATTTGGACGGATGGATGGATGTTTGTTACTCAATCACGACAGAACGGCTGCACGGAATTGGATGAAATTTCGCACAGAGAGAGATTATAGTCAGGAATAGAACATACGCTACTTTATATTCCAGTTAATTGAGTGGTTAATTTTTCATTAATTAAAAACGAACTTTCGCTCCAAAAAGCTGAGGCCAAGTCCAGCCAAAGATGAGTAAGGCTAACGGTTTTTTTTTGTTTTTTTTTTTTTGCAACAGAAATGAGGTTCGGCTTAGCAGAATTTCGACCGATTATTTCAAACGATTCTATTTATTTTCTTTGTGTTTGATGTATTTGAAGTCAAATGTTGTTAATGAATCGATCTTTCGGATTCATTCTGAAGTACTTTTAAATTAAAAGAAAACAGAATAAAGGAATTAAAATTTTCTAATCTGCATTGCGTTACCCCAACTGGCGTAGGAAAGTCAGACATATGCGTTACGCCAACTGCCGCTGAAAGTTCGAGCGTGATTGCTGACAACTGTGTTTTCATTTAAATTAAAATTTTAAAAATTATGCGAATAATACTGTTGTAGATATTCTCAATCAAGATCGATAAACAAAATGGATTTTACCGCATTTGATTTGCTGTTTCGTTTTATTTTGGGTATACAATGTAAATAAATTGTTTTTACCTCAGTTGTGTGTTTTTCTTATTGAATTGTGTTTATATGTATTTTTCGTATATGCTTATATTTCTAAATGTATCGTTTTTAGGTTAGGCTTAATTTTTTATTTGTTTTTATTTGATAGTTTTTCGTACATATGCATTAAAATTTCCACGAGAACTGAGTCGCTGGTAATAGCTACTGCTTAATAAATAAAGGCTTCTTTTGAAAGGAATATCTAATCAAACTTTATAAAAACTAATGTGGTTTGACCTTCATTCTGATATGAGTAAGTTTCAATTAAAGTGTTCATGTAAGATTGCGAGTAAGCAATAGTCACGATTTTTACCACGATAAATAAATCATTTTCGATTTCAAAAGAGTGGGTTATACTGCACAATATTGACCTTTCGTAACCAGGACTGGATTAAGTCCGCAATATGTTTTAAATATTACAAATACTTGGATACCTTTTCTCCTTCAAATTTTTAAAACCAAACATTTTTTTAATAATTGTATTTATTTTTATACAAATATTTTGCAGTATTAAATTTTAGCCATTTGAAATAGAAAATGCTTAATTGCTCATCAATTTCTAAAAAGTTAGTTTAAGTAAGTCATGTATTAAAAAAGGCGAATTTAAAATTATGTTTTCTATTATTTTTAAATAAAATAGTTAAGGAAAGATGGCAAAACTTTTATTATCAAATATTAAATAATATTTAAAAATAGATTCTAAATTTTTTTTTATTTTAAAGCATAACATTTCGATACGACTTTGGTATTGAATATTGGATTATGTTTGTGTTTACCTTAAAATACATATTTTTGTGAGATTATAGATTATTAGAACGAAATTCTCAGACAGTCTTAAAGAATTATTAAGATTACGATTCAATTTCACACAATGAAGAATACAAACACAAGGTTCCTAAAAGCAGCATAGATGAAATACTTTCCATAAAATCTGTTCCAGATTCCTTACTCTGAGGTCTTTCTCAAGGCACTTGAAAAAGATGTTTTCTTCAAGTCAAGCATCTGAAATTGATTGTTATTACCCGAACACTTCAGCAGGGATGAATGTTATTACTTCCATAAGTTATTGCGTATATAAAAGTCAAGTGCAACTCACTTTCTGACTTATCTCCCAATCACGGTGGTGGGATTAAAAATTTTCCTAAATAAAAATCAAGAAATAATTTTTTAAGATCATTCTCTACTAGCGAAAATCATTTCCAGAATTATTCTAATATTTATATCCAAGAAGTGTTCAAAATTCACTTTATCATTCCATTAAAAATTGGCGCCTAGTTAGTCACTACTATGAATTATGTTTAGTTTGGTTTTATCAACATAGCAATATAATAAAGCAAAAATTATTTAAAATAAAGCCAATAAACAAACAAAAAAAAAAAACAGGAAAGTGGTTTTTTTCAAAACTTTCCTCGTATAACTCTTTAATAAACCTGTCATGCCAAAAAAACGTCTTGCAAGGCAATGGCATACAATATTTTCGAAATATTTTTTGGCATGAATTTAGCACTTTTACTGGGTCTATCGTGTCATCGATGGTGAGTTATTTATGAGTTATCACCGGCATGTGTAAATAATATCCAAAAATCAAATTTATGTTTCAGACATGTTTTTCTCAACTAAGTGAAACAAAAATTAAACACAAAATTCTTTACCAAATTTAATACATTTCAGTCATTTTGTTTTTAAATTATCTCGTTTTGAAAGTACAAACAGAAAGACAGTCAGCCCTTGATGGAATTAGCTCAAACTTTTACACGTGTCCAAACTATAACTATTAAAACACTGTATCGAATTTTATCTATCTTACTCTCTTCATTTTATAACTATCCTGCTGACATATTCGAGCAGCCGCCGGACTTAAATTGACCAGATTTTACTCAAAATGTGAACGAAATCTGCAAACTTGCTGTAAAAACCAACTGTTAGACCAAATTTCAGCTGTCTAGTTTAAAGTGTTTTTAGTTATCTTTGTCACAGAAGACAAATGAATATTTTCTAAAAATGTGTTTTTCGAGCTTAGGGGAATATAAAATGTGGAAAATCGTAAAAGTTCGAGTGTTGACGATATCTATACTTTCTTTATAGTACGTATAGGAAAAGTTTTAAAAAAAATGTTTTAAAAAATCAAAAGATTTCTTAAATTATGAGTAGGAAATACAAGATGAAATGTAACTAGAGAGAAGTGTATTTCACGAACATGAATTGCTTGCGTTGTTTTCATAAGTTGGCAAAAATCAACCATGGAAAGTTTCGTTTCAAATCATATTTATTTTTCAAATCTTTAAGAGTAAGTGGAGATAAGTATGTTTATTTTATTATATTATATCAATTATTCTTAATGGTCCTTTAACTAAAATGCCAACTTATTTGTCAAAATACAATGAGCATTACATTTAACAAGGCAAATGAAAGATTATACATATTCATTTATAAATCATTGTGGTTCATTTATCATTAACTAAACACTAAGAAAATTAATTCACCAGAAATCAGCCGTGTATAAATAAATTCTCGCAAAAGGATAACTGCTTAATATAAGTTTCGGTTTTACATGCATGGCTAGTCTAGAATTAGACACTGACTGTCTATCAAGAATTACACCATAAAAAAAAAAGGCTAATATTATAAGGAGAACAAACTTCGTTTTTCGTTTTATATTGGAACTGATCATTAAAATATATCCTTCTCGGGTCTTTATTCATGTGTGTCATTATATAAAGAAATATATTAATATA